>NW_026467460.1:0-12759 GCF_026875155.1 Cherax quadricarinatus
AATTTTAGAACCCTTTCATTAGTGCTAAGATCAAAGACTTAAAAAGAGAAGAGAATTGAGAGAGAAGAAAGACGGTTAGAAAGGGAAAAAAGAGAATAAGGAGAGAGAAAGAATCGAAGAGAAGAGAAAAAGGAAAAAGAAAACCTTAAAAAGACAGGAGAAAAAGGAGAGAAAAAGAATTGAGAGAAAAATCCGAGAAAGACAGAAAGAGAGCAAGAAATCAAAAAGAGCGTGATAGATTTTGATCGTGGGGAAAGAGCTAGGGAACGTGAGGAACAAGCTAAGATACGTGAGGAACAAGCTAAGATACGTGAGGAACAGGTTAAAATTAAAGAACTTGAGGAAAGAGCAAAGGATAGAGAAGTTGAGGAAAAGGCTAGAGAACGTGACGCAAAAGCTAGAGAACATGAGTTAATAGAGAAAAGGATCGCGAGCTCGAGAAATCTCGCCTTAAATTTGGAGAATAAAAAGTTAACTCTTACACAACAACAATTAGAGGAAGGAGTAATGGAACAACGTGCAGTCAGTGCACATATTCCAACACCTAATTTACCTCCCTTCACAGAGGGGGGAAGACATAACTTCATACATTATCGGGTTTTTGAAAATACCGCTACCCTCGTGAATGGCCTGCTGACACCTGGGCTACCAGTTAGGAATTGTTATTTTCTGGTACAGCTTTGAATATCTATGTAACTTTTTTCACAGGAATATCATATGTATTATAACCTACTAAAGAAGGCAATGCTTAAAGCATATCAAAAAACCACTAATTCTTAGGAAAGATATCAGGTATGCCACCTTACAGCCTGGCCAGAACTTTCAACAGTTACAGGTAACACTCTTTCGTTTGTTCGACTTTTGGATAGAGAGTTCGGGAAATTTGGATCACAGTTATGAATCTCTTCGGATTTTCATGGTTGCTGACCATTTCCCTGACAGTTTCTTCCCACCAGATCCCGAACATTCATTAGAGAACGTAACCGGATTAAAGCTGAGGAAGTTGCTGAGGCTGCTGACCTGTATGCTGGGGCCACAATTTCCTAAAAAGACCTAAAGGATCGAACCCTAAGGGTAAGGGTTCATCAAAGCCTCTAGTGGAAAGTAAAAGAGTTCTTTTATTCCGTTTGTCATTGTGTGGTATTAAGGGACAAAAACGTCAGATTGTCCTTCTAAGAAGGTCCAAAAAGTTGGAAGATGTTTTAAGACTGTAATGACCAAGCACCCTTCTGTTCAGGAACAGTTAATGGACTTAATGTATCTACCATTTTACGAGACACTGGATGCACATGTATAGTCATTTCTGATAAGCTGTTCCCTAACCTTAAAGAAACTCATTCCTCTGCTATACTTTCAGACTACTTGGGCCGTAGGGAAACACTTTTCCTACCATCCGTTTTTACATTAGGCCCTAAATGGTTCCAGGTTGGTCGAAGGCGTACTAGCTCCCATCACTTCTTGCTCCGTACTAATAGGTAATGTAAAAGGTGCCATTCTCCTTCTGAGCTTGACCTTTCATCATCAAAGATGGATATAAGTGTTTCAGATCCTCTTCCTGTAGAGTCAGAGAAGCCCCTCGAAAGTTCAGATAGACAATGTCTCGTGAGTTTATGGGGGTTTTTAAAAACCAGTGATGCTACTCTCGAAAGCGAGGTAGTGGGATCACCAGTTCACTTGTTAGATGAAAGTGAAGATATCACCTCTGATACCAAAATGTCTTGCTTAGGGCTCAGACCAAAGCCCAGGCTTCTCCTACTGTCCATCCTTTGATTTTCCCTGACTTTAAGCCTTTAGATATATCGAAGGACCTCCTTTGTCAAGTTACAACGTAATTGCCCTTCTCTTCAGAATTGCCATAATGCCCCCTAACAAAATCAAGTTACCCAAAAGGGAAAAAAACTTTTCATATAAATTTGAATATATAAAAGGTATCTTGTACAAGTCAGTTTTAAAATTTAAAATTCAGATGAGATAGACTTCCATCTTAGTTGTTCCAAGTCAATGCAGAGACTGTTCTTAAAATGGCTCATGACCTGCCAGTGGCCAGACATTTCTCGCATCGTAAAACCCTAAATAAAATTAGGGAAACCTATTTTTGGCCTAAAATTTTCCTCAGATGTCAAAACCTATTGTAGATCGTGTAAAGTTTCCCAAACTGTCATCCTCCCGAGGTACCAGGCGAGTACCTATAGTCAAAATGCCTATCTTTACGGTCCCGTTTGAAAGAGTAGCTATTGACATCGTTGGCCCTTTACTCCACTTCATCTGGGGGACATAGATATATATTAACTTTTGTTGATTTATGCTTCGAGTTTCCCTGAAGCCGTTCCCTTTAAAGACCATAACTACTACAGAGGTGGCTGAAGCCCTTTTATCCATCTTCTCCAGAGTGGGCATCCCTAGAGAAATTTTGGTCTGACCGTGGGACACAATTCACATCTGACTTAATGCAACATCTATACCAACTTCGGGGAGTGAAGCCTCTCTTTCACCACACCCTATCACCCCAACTGTAATGGGAGGATTGAGCGCCAGCATTCGATTCTCAAGTCCATTTTAAGGAAACTTTTGCTCCCTTAAACCTAAGGAGTGGCATCGTTCCCTACCCTGTGCTTTGTTTGCCATGAGGGAAGTTCCCAGTGACTCTTGGGGTTTTCACCTTTTGAACTTCTCTATGGTAGACAGGCCAGAGGTCCACTGTCCATCCTTCATGACTTATGGACTAATGAGGAGGTAAATGCTGAGGTTCAGTCTTCTTACCAGTTTCTCCTTGACCCTTAGATCCAAACTTGAGGAGACCTCTGACATAGTTTCGAAAAAACCTAAGCTTGTCAATGGACCAGTACAAAACCTATTTTGACTCCAAAAGTCAGAGAGAAGTTTTAACATAGGGGATGAAGTTTTTGTACTTTTGCCGATTAAGTCAAATTATTAGTAGCATGGAAAGGTCCATATAAAGTATTAAAAATTTGTGGGAAAGTGATTACCTCATAGAAGTCAAGGGGAAACCTAAACTTTATCATATCAACATCCTTAAGAAATATTACCGAAGAAATCAGTTTAACTGCCTAATAACTTTGACTTAGTTTTTCCAAACGAACTTGATAAGACAACTGAAGAATGTAAAGTGTGCGTAATTGACACCTCTAACTTAGACTATGATGAAGAAATACATGGGCTTGGTGACTCTTGACCACTCGGACGCAACCACCATTAATATTAATGAATCTTTGGATGACCATAAGGACATGAACTTACTTCAATGTTTAGTAACTTTTCAGGGGCGTCTTTTTGATATTCCAGGTGTTACCTCCACGGTAGTCCGTAAGATTACTTATTGACGGACAATCCTATCAAACGGAAATTATACCCAGTTCCAGTTCACCTTAAGGGATGATTGAACCGAGAGGTAGGGCCAAATTATTAAAACTAAAGATCATTGAACCCTTTAGTATCTTATATTGTTCCACAGTAGTCATGGTGAAAAGGAGGATAATTCATAGAGACTTGCTATTGGCTTCAGAGGCCTTAATGCTATAACTCGGTGGGATGCTGAGCCTATGCCCTTAATAGATAGCGATCTACACAATATTTTATGACGCTTCCCTTTTTTTCAGAGATTGATATTGCGCAGGCATATCATCAAGTAATGTAAGAATCCTTCTTCTAAGCAGTACACCACTTTTCCTACACACCAAGGACTGATGCAATATAGAACTATGCCCTCGGTTTGGTACTGCCTGTGCTACCTACGTGAGACTGATGAGAAAGGTCTTGGGTAAATGCCAAATGTTTCAGTTTATTTTGATAACATTTACGTAATGACATCTACGTGGGGCGACATATCCAAACATTAACATCAGTTTTTACGTAGGTTGCGCTCACATGGCCTCACTGCCAACCCGAAGAAATGCTTCCTTGGGTATAACAAGATTAGATATCTTGGACTGATACTTTCTAATAACTCTCTGCAGCCTCTCCCCAGTAAGATCAAGCTTTTTTTAGAATTTAAATTCCCCAAAACCCAAAAACTCATGCGTAGCTTTCTTGGTTCTGTTAAATTTTTATGCACGGTTTTTTCCCGAATCTTGCTGATCTTACAGGCATCTTATCAGACTTCCTTAAAAAGTCTGTGAAGGAACCTCTTGAAATTTCCGACGTAGTCGGGAAAAGTTTAAAGAGATTAAAAGTTATCTTTGCGAAAGACCCTATACTTAATATTCCAGATATTAATAAAACATTTTGTTTGAGAACTGATGCCTCCAATACTGGCTTAGGTGCGGTGTTACTACAAACCATGGGTGGTACTCCCTTCCCTGTATGCTTCCTAAGCCGGAAACTCCTTCCTGCAGAAACAAGATACTCCACAATAGAAAAGGAAGTTTAGCCCTTGTGTGGGGTATCTCCAAACTTAAATTTTATTTGCTGGGAAAAGAATCATCTTAGAAACGGACCACAAACCTTTGATATACCTAGAAACTTTTAAGGGAACCACAGTCGCCTCTTTAGGTGGACATTGGCACTCCAGGCTTTTAAGTTCCATATTGTGTATATCAGTGGTTCATCCAATTATTTCGACTGGTTTTAAGCCGTGACAGTCAGTAGAAGATTTGTTGCTTACGCGACTTCCACATGTTAGAACTTTTTTCCTCGCCTATTCTTCTTACACTCCTTGACTAAAGTCTTGGTATGGGGGAGTGTGAGGGAAAAGTTCAATAGATAGTAGAGATATAGTAACGATGTTACATTACCGGCTACTAGTTAAGGTAGGGTAAGTCAAGCTCCCCTCTTTCTTCCCCCTCCCCAAAGTGATAGATTCATTGCCCGGGTACTAGTTAAGGTAGGGTGAGTCACGCTCCCGTTTTTCCCGCCTTTTCTCCCCCACCCCTAAAATGATAGTTTGACTGCCGGGCCCGCTTGTTTAGATAGGGTCAGTCTAGCTCCCCCTATCCCTTCCCCTCCCTCTTCCCCCCCCCCGAAAGGTGACGTGTGGGGCTCTGATTAAACAGTAATTCACTCGACTCACAGCTCCCAACACTACTGTAAGTACATGCCTGCCTTGTATTCTAGTGGATTTATTGGTTAAAAGCTTCACTTTTGACAAATAATAAACTTAGTCCTGAAAATATAAACACAAATGCAGTATAATGTGATCCTTTATTGACAACGTTTCACCAACACAGTGGGCTTTTTCAAGTCACACACGGATCTACCTGGGGTTGGAAGGTACGAGAGTATTTATAGTCAGAATGTTGAAGTCAGGTGGAGAATGCTGCATCTGATGATCTACGGGTGGGGTTATAGAGTCTTGGGTAGCTTGGCGGGGGTATTGGACAAGTTGTAGACCTTCTGCAGTGTTCTATGTTCTTATGTGGGATAACGATGAAGTTTCTTGGCGAGTGGTTAAGCTATGTTATAGAAGCCATTGTTCTGGTTGAAATTGTTGGTTATAGAGATAAGCGATGATTCCAGGATTCTTCTGTATTGAGTGTTGTCTTCTGTGGCTATAAGTCTTGAGTTTCTGTAGTTGATTAAATGGTTGTGTGAATTGCGATGTTGTACACAGGCATTCCTTGTATCGTCAGTCCTGCTTGCATATTGGTGTTCTGAAATGCGTGTTTGGAGGTCTCTTGATGTTTCGCCCACATATAATTTGTTGCAGTCATTACAAGGGATTATGTATACCCCTGCAGAGGCTGGAGGCTTGTCCTCTCTACTACTGGTGATGTCCTTGATGGTCGTGGTTGTGGAGGTAGATACTTGGAATGATGTTTTGGCAAAGATGTTGGAAACATGTTTGGCAATGGAGTTGTTGGGGAGGACTATGTATCTCTTTTCGACAGTGTCTTCTCTGGGTGTGTTGAAGATGTTTAATGCCCGCCGTCTGCAGTCTCTGATGAAGTGACGAGGATAGTGGAGTTTAGAAAATACTTGTTCAATTATAGTGCATTCTTCCTCAAGGAACTCTTGCAGGCAGATTCTGAGTGCACGGAGGAGCTGCTTAGACACACGTTGGTTTTGTGTCAGTGTGAGAGTGAAGTGGGAAGATCGGTTGTATATTGGTTGGTTTTCGATTAGACTATAAAACGAAGTTCAGGTCAGCTTGCAGAGCAGAACATAAAGGAAAGAACGAGTTTGTCGACTTCTTCTTCAAGTGTGAACTGGATGAAGGCTCGAACGTGGTTTGAGCTTGTTTTGGAGAGCTTGGAACGTGATTTTAAGCGTATAAGGATTATGAGAGAATGTCGTCAACAATAACGGAGCAAGGTGACGACGAAGGATTAATGGTGTAGAAACGTTTCGGTTCTATACTAGAGGTCCATTGTATAAGTTCGCCAGAACTGCACTGAGTGGCGAACCCATGGGTAGTCCAAAAGTCTGCTGAAAGAGGTGATTTTCGAAGGAGAAACACGTAAAGCCAACACATAGTTCGGTGGCCCGGTGGTCTGGTGGCTAGAACTCCCGCTTCACACACGGAGGGCCCGGGTTCGATTCCCGGCGGGTGGAAACTCCGACACGTTTCCTTACACCTATTGTCCTGTTCACCTAGCAGCAAATAGGTACCTGGGTGTTAGCCGACTGGTGTGGGTCGCATCCTGGGGGACAAGATTAAGGACCCCTATGGAAATAAGTTAGACAGTCCTCGATGACGCACTGACTTTCTTGGGTTATCCTGTGTGGCTAACCCTCCGGGGTTAAAAATCCGAACGAAATCTTATCTTCAACAAGGTCGATGAAATCGCTGGCTGGAATGGGAAGATCAAGTGAATCGTCAATTTTCCTGCGCAAGAGATCGATGGCTTGTGTAGTAAGTACTTTGGTGAATACGGAAGTCACGTCAAGGCTGGAAAGTTTCTTGTTCCTGATGTTGATGTTGCGAATGCGATTGAGAAGATCACCCGAGTGTTTGAGATGTGCTGGACTGATAGTGCCCAAGAGTTTAGAGAGGTGTTTGGCGAGAATTCCTGAGAGCTGGTGGGGAGCACTGCCTATTCCCGAGGATATGGGCCTCAGTGGGATACCAGGCTTGTGAGTCTTTGGCAGGCCATACATTCTGGCAGGTCTGGGGTTGCTGGGCATGGTGTGCAGAAGTTTCTTCCCTTGTTCTGAGCCCCTCAGAATGCGGCGAGTCCTTTGAAGAAAAGTTTTAGTAAGGTTGTTCACTTGGTTAGTTGTGAGAGGTTTGTAGGTATCTGGGTCATTAAGTAGATTGAGCATTTTGTTCCTGTAATCGTCAGTGTTCATGATAACAACACCACCTCCTTTATCAGCGGTGGTGACCCTAATGGTCGTGTCTTCTGCTAAACCTTTGAGTGCATTGATGTAACATCGAGGTATGACTGGGGAGCTGCGTGTTGAGATGGCTGCTGAGATGATGCCTTGAAGATAGCCTTTTTGGAAGTCGGAGTCATTGTGTCTGTAGTTTTTGGCGATGAAATCGAGGTCTTGTTTTGGTTTTGTAATTCCTGTTGCGAATTTGAGGCCTAAGCTGAGGGCTTCAGTTTCTGTGGTTGACAGTGGACGAGATGAAAGATTTTTGAATAATTTCAGGTCTTCCTAAACTTTTCCAATTACTATTATCGCAGAGTGTTTGTAGTTTTCTAGTAAGTCTGATCTTCTGTTGAACATTCGCTGTGGTAACTCTGCTGCGAATGATTTCGGCGGTGCGTCTGTTCATGTTGCCCCAGAGTGTTGTGCCTAGTGTTCTGGCTTGGAGAAAAGCTTCCTTTGTAGCATTGTTTAAGTCATCTGCACACTCTTCAAGGTAGGTCCGAGCTGTAGCGGAGAAAGGTGGTTTGATGTTGGCAATTTGAGGAGGTGTAGATCTTGGTAAGACCATTTCTTGGATGCAGTCACGAAGAAAATTGTGTCTGTTGCGAAGTGAGTAAGCCTTTAGAAGAAGGTCCAGGTATTCTGTGTGAAGGATCCATTTCTACTGCAGTGTTTGACACGATGGAAATAAATGGTATAAAATACCGACACAATGGAAATATAAACACAAATGCAGTATAATGTGATCCTTTATTGACAACGTTTCACCCACACAGTGGGCTTTTTCAAGTCACACTCGGATCTACCTGGGGTTGGAAGGTACGAGAGTATTTATAGTCAGAATGTTGAAGTCAGGTGGAGAATGCTGCATCTGATGATCTACCGGGTGGGGTTATAGAGTCTTGGGTAGCTTGGCAGGGGTATTGGACAAGTGTGTGACTTGAAAAAGCCCACTGTGTGGGTGAAACGTTGTCAATAAAGGATCACATTATACTGCATTTGTGTTTATATTTCCATTGTGTCGGTATTTTATACCATTTATTTCCAAACTTAGTCCTTTCAGTCTTGCTCTAGGTTGACTGTTGTAATAATCACCACGTCTTTTGAATATTGTACACTACCATGGAGAGTGATTATTTAAGCAGTGGGTAACCTGTATCTTTCCAGTTTGGATGTCAGTGAGGGTCACCTGGCAATCAACGAGCAGAACAGGAGAAGGACTAACGTCCAGAGACTTCTCCATTTTGTATTGAACTACCTGTGCACCTGTATGAAAGTGCAGGACGTAACTCCACAGCATTGCAGTGGTAAAGAACCTGCTTTCCTGTCATCGGGATAATAATCACGGCGATTCTCTGTGAAGTACTAGCCAGTGGATGGTCACCAACACCTGCGACCCCCCCCCCCCCATCATCAGCAACGGCTACGATTTCAACAACAGTGTCACCAACACCAGACACCCACGTTTTATATACATTTAAATTAGCGTTGAATTCATACATCATTTATATTTTTCATTTTTCATTTTCTTTAATGTAGGATTAATATTTCATATTTAAGTGTTTTAAATTTTATATTTTCTATATAATAAAGTGTTTATGTTTGTCTGTTATTATTTCTTTTTCTATTCACTAATTTTCCTGAGGAGGAGCCAGCCTTGGTAATACTGACTGAAGTTGTTACAGGGCTGAGTAAGCCTTCACACAGAGTGACTTATTTCCATTGGGGTCCTTTTACCTTATTATTATATAAATGTGATATTTTATTAATATTCTATAAAGGAGATAGTATCTTATTGTAATACTATTAAGACAATCTACTACACGAGGGTCATTAGGACAACTAAACGAGGGTCATTAAGACAACTACACGAGGGTCATTAAGACAACTACACGAGGGTCATTAGGACAACTAAACGAGGGTCATTAAGACAACTACACGAGGGTCATTAAGACAACTACACGAGAGTCATTAAGACAACTACACGAGAGTCATTAAGACAACTACACGAGGGTCATTAAGACAACTACACGAGAGTCATTAAGACAACTACACGATGGTCATTAAGACAACTACACGAGTCATTAAGACAACTACACGAAAGTCATTAAGACAACTACACGAGGGTCATTAAGACAACTACACGAGAGTCATTAAGACAACTACACGAGGGTCATTAAGACAACTACACGAGAGTCATTAAGACAACTACACGAGGGTCATTAAGACAACTACACGAGAGTCATTAAGACAACTACACGAGGGTCATTAAGACAACTACACGAGAGTCATTAAGACAACTACACGAGGGTCATTAAGACAACTACACGAGAGTCATTAAGACAACTACACGATGGTCATTAAGACAACTACACGAGGGTCATATAAGACAACTACACGAGGTCATTAAGATCAACTACACGAGGTCATTAAGACAACTACACGATGGTCATTAAGACAACTACACGATGGTCATTAAGACAACTACAGGAGTCATTAAGACAACTACACGAGAGTCATTAAGACAACTACACGAGAGTCATTAAGACAACTACACGATGGTCATTAAGACAACTACACGAGAGTCATTAAGACAACTACACGAGAGTCATTAACAATACACGAGTTAAGACAACTACACGAGAGTCATTAAGACAACTACACGAGAGTCATTAAGACAACTACACGAGAGTCATTAAGACAACTACACGATGGTCATTAAGACAACTACACGATGGTCATTAAGACAACTACACGATGGTCATTAAGACAACTACACGAGAGTCATTAAGACAACTACACGAGAGTCATTAAGACAACTACACGAGAGTCATTAAGACAACTACACGAGTCATTAAGACATCTACACGAGAGTCATTAAGACAACTACAAGAGAGTCATTAAGACAACTACTCGAGAGTCATTAAGACAACTACACGAGTCATTAAGACACTACACGATGGTCATTAAGACAACTACACGAGAGTCATTAAGACAACTACACGATGGTCATTAAGACAACTACACGAGAGTCATTAAGACAACTACACGAGAGTCATTAAGACTACTCGAGAGTCATTAAGACAACTACACGAGAGTCATTAAGACAACTACAAGAGTCATTAAGACAACTACTCGAGAGTCATTAAGACAACTATACGAGAGTCATTAAGACAACTACACGAGAGTCATTAAGACAACTACAAGAGTCATTAAGACAACTACACGAGAGTCATTAAGACAACTACACGAGGGTCATTAAGACAACTACACGAGAGTCATTAAGACAACTACACGAGGGTCATTAAGACTACACGAGAGTCATTAAGACAACTACACGTGATGTGGGATGATGTAGTGTATGGGAGTGAGGTGGGATGATTTAGTGTATGGGAGTGAGGTGGATTGATGTAGTGTATGGGAGTGAGGTGGGATGATGTAGTGTATTGGAGTGAGGTGGTATGATGTAGTGTATGGGAGTGAAGTGGGATGATGTAGTGTATGGGAGTGAGGTGGTATGATGTAGTGTATGGGAGTGAAGTGGGATGATGTAGTGTATGGGAGTGAGGTGGGATGATTTAGTGTATGGGAGTGAGGTGGATTGATGTAGTGTATGGGAGTGAGGTGGGATGATGTAGTGTATTGGAGTGAGGTGGTATGATGTAGTGTATTGGAGTGAGGTGGATTGATGTAGTGTATGGGAGTGAGGTGGGATGATGTAGTGTATGGGAGTGAGGTGGTATGATGTAGTGTATGGGAGTGAAGTGGGATGATGTAGTGTATGGGAGTGAGGTGGAATGGTGTAGTGTATGGGAGTGAGGTGGGATGATGTAGTGTATGGGAGTGAGGTGGGATGATGTAGTGTTTGGGAGTGAGGTGGGATGATGTAGTGTATAAGAATGAGGTGGGATGATGTAGTGTATGGGAGTGAGGTGGAATGATGTAGTGTATGGAAGTGAGGTGGAATGATGTAAGATAAGATAAGATAAGATAAGATTTCGTTCGGATTTTTAACCCCGGAGGGTTAGCCACCCAGGATAACCCAAGAAAGTCAGTGCGTCATCGAGGACTGTCTAACTTATTTCCATTGGGGTCCTTAATCTTGTCCCCCAGGATGCGACCCACACCAGTCGACTAACACCCAGGTACCTATTTGCTGCTAGGTGAACAGGACAACAGATGTAAGGAAACGTGTCGAAATGTTTCCACCCGCCGGGAATCGAACCCGGGCCCTCCGTGTGTGAAGCGGGGGTTTTAGCCACCAGGATGATCTAGTGTATGGGAGTGAGGTGGGATTGTGTAGTGTATGGGAGTGAGGTAGGATGATGTAGTGTATGGGAGTGAGGTGGGATGATGTAGTGTATGGGAGTGAGGTGGGATGATGTAGTGTATGGGAGGGAGGTGGGATGATGTAGTGTATGGGAGTGAGGTGGGATGATGTGTATGGGAGTGAGGTGGGATGATGTAGTGTATGGGAGTCAGGTGGGATGATGTAGTGTATGGAAGTGAGGTTGGATGATGTAGTGTATGGGAGTGAGGTGGAATGATGTAGTGTATGAAAGTGAGGTGGATGGTGTAGTGTATGGGAGTGAGGTGGGATGATGTAGTGTTTGGGAGTGAGGTGGGATGATGTAGTGTATGGAAGTGAGGTGGGATGGTGTAGTGTATGGGAGTGACGTGGGATGATGTAGTGTTTGGGAGTGAGGTGGGATGATGTAGTGTATTGGAGTGAGGTGGGATGATGTAGTGTATGGGAGTGAGGTGGAATGATGTAGTGTATGGAAGTGAGGTGGGATGGTGTAGTGTATGGGAGTGAGGTGGGATGATGTAGTGTATGGGAGTGAGGTGGGATGATGTAGTGTATGGAGTGAGGTTGGATAGTGTAGTGTATGGGAGTGAGGTGGGATGGTGTAGTGTATGGGAGTGAGGTGGGATGGGTGTAGTGTATGGGAGTGAGGTGGGGTGATGTAGTGTATGGGTGTGAGTGGGATGATGTAGTGTATGGAAGTGAGGTGGGATGGTGTAGTGTATGGGAGTGAGGTGGAATGATGTAGTGTATGGGAGTGAGGTGGGATGATGTAGTGTATGTTTGCTTGTGGGATGATGTAGTGAATGGGAGTGAGGTGGGATGATGTAGTGTATGGGAGTGAGGTGGGATGGTGTAGTGTATGGGAGTGAGGTGGAATGATGTAGTGTATGGGAGTGAGGTTGGATAGTGTAGTGTATGGGAGTGAGGTGGGATGGTGTAGTGTATGGGAGTGAGGTGGGATGGTGTAGTGTATGGGAGTGAGGTGGGATGATGTAGTGTATGGGAGTGAGGTTGGATAGTGTAGTTTATGGGAGTGAGGTGGGATGGTGTAGTGTATGGGAGTGAGGTGGGATGGTGTAGTGTATGGGAGTGAGGTTACCTGGGGGGTTACCTGGAGGTTATTCCCGGGGGTCAACGCCCCCCGCGGCCCCGGGCCATGACCCGGGGCCTCCCAGATG
>NW_026467461.1:0-13730 GCF_026875155.1 Cherax quadricarinatus
TTTTTTCCCCGGGGTCCCCCTCTTCCCCCCACCCTCCCCCGTTTAACGTGGGCCAATATTATACCCCCCTTTCCTTGGGCTCCCATTTCATTTTTCCCCCAAAACTTTCAAATTTCACGACTCTCTGGGCCCCTTTTTTGGTTTGGTTTTTTGTTGGGGATTTTTTTTTATTTTTTCCAATTTCACGGGAAAGCGTCTGTCTCCATTGTGTGTGTGTGTGTGTGTGTGTATGTGTATGTGTATGTGTATGGTGTGTGTGTGTGTGTATGTGTTAGGTGTGTGTGTTGGGTGTGTGTGTATGTGTTGTGTGTGTGTGTGTGTGTGTGTGTGTGTGTGTGTGTGTGTGTGTGTGTGTGTGGTGTGTGTGTATTTGTGTGTGTGTATGTCATGCCGAATAGGTAAAATTACTCACTTAGCAAGAACTCATTTTGAAATTAAGACCTTTCTAAAATTTTCTCTTATATGTTTAAAGATATAATTTTTTCGTTTATGGTAATGTAAAAGTTAATAATATTATACAAAAGGATCCTTACAATGGACCCTCCCTTGGCTAGCTGCAAGAACTGTGTCAAAACTGTCAGGTGACAAAAAGGCAGGGGGAAGGTGCCTTTCCTTCTTAAATCGCTTGACCAAGAAAAGGCTGTGGGCCCAGACAAGTAGAGCCCAAGATTGCTGAGAAGATGTACAGACCAGCTAGCAGCACCTCTAACTCGCATCTTCAGCACTGCCTAGTACAGTGTAAATGGCCCTCTCTATGGAAAGAGGCAAATGTAGTCCCTGTTCACAAAAAGAAGAGCAGAGCAGAAATCAGCAACTACAGACCAGTGTCACTCCTGTCAATCACTGGTAAGATCCTTGAGACAATAATCTCAAGACAAATTGACAGAGTTTTTTGACTACCACTCACTACTTTTGTGATCGTCAATATGGCTTCAGGAAAGGTTACTCTGCTGCTGATCTGTTGTTAAACCTCTCCACTAAGTGGCACCAGTCACTGGATGAATCCAAAGTCAGCTCTGTGGTAGCACTGGACATTGCTGGCGCTTTCGACCGGGTGTGGCACCAGGGCCTCTTAGCAAAACTTCAAGCACTGGGAATTGCAGGCTCTACGCTATGTCTCCTCAGTGATTACCTTCATGGTAGATCTCTAAGTGTAGTTCTCAATGGAACGGAATCAGCAAGACATCCTATTGGGGCAAGTGTTCCACAAGGAAGCGTGCTGGGTCCATTGTTATGGAATGTCTACTTCAACGACCTTCTTCATCTCATCCCAGAATCACATGCATACTGCAGACGACTGTACAAATGACATTCACTTATCCAAGAGAAGAAATGCCAGCTGCTCTAAGCTACATCAATCACCAGCTGAGAGCTATATCAGCTTGGGAAATAGATGGCAAGTAACATTTGCAACCTGAGAAAACGCAAATGATGATCGTCTCTAGGCACCATGATGGTAATGCTGGTGCAGTAGTAAGGATGAATGGGGGGGTGTTGGCACCTGGAGAAGAAGTTGATATCCTTGGGGGTGAAATTTGACTCAAACTAACATGAAGAACATGTTGTAAATCTTGCAAACAAGGCAGCAATGGAAGCTTACAGCAACTCGCCGTATCTCTCATCCTGCATTGACAGTAGGGGTTGCAAAAATTCTGTATGAGGCACAAGTACGCTCACACCTTGAAATATGCTCCACTTACTTGTTGAGCCTGCCCCCCCTCTCATCTGCGACTGCTGAACAGAGTAGAGAACAGAAGCAAGACGTCTCATCTCCTCGCCTGGACCCATCCTGGATAATCTGTCATTTCATCAGAGCCTTCAACACAGGAGGGATGGGGTGGCCTTATTACTTTATGTACAGGCATATTGTCTTAAGTACCACACTATGATCCACTTCGAGGACAGCGTGAAACAGAGCCTTTATTCTACAAGACGGGCAGAAGCAGCAACTTCACTCTGGCTGTACCCTTCTCCAGAACATCACTCCATCTGAGATCCTATATACCCAGGAATGACTCGAGTATGTGGAACACATTCGAACAGCATAATGATGTCAACGAGATAGTCACGAATCAAATGAAAATGCTGCCCACAGATGGCTCCAACTTCATCCTGTTCCCTACCTGTATGTCTCATAACAATAAAAAATGCTTCAAATGAGCTGAATGTAGGTAACAGCTCATAGCTTGCCAATAAAGTTAGGAATCCTAACCTTGTAAATAGCTTCCAATAAAGCTAGGGATCCTTAACCTTGTCAAGAGACCCTGTGTAAAAAAAAAAGATTTAATAATAACCAAAAACAATGAAATAAATTTTTCGTTAGGTTCGAATTATTTTGTGAAATTATCGCATACACAAGTTTTCGAGCTTCCTCTTATACGGCAAGAAGAGGTTGCCTGATTTTAAGCCAATAATCGCAAGTTTTACCTATTACTTCACATTATAAATATATATATATATGTTTATATATATATATATATTTTATAAAAATATATATATATTTTATATATATATATATCTATATATATATATATATATATATATATATACATAATAAATCTATACTCACCTAGTTTGAGGTTGCGGGGTCGAGTCCGAGCTCGGGCCTGTGTGTTGTGTGGGTGTGTGTGTGTGTTTGTGTGTGTGTTGTGTGTGTTGTGTGTGTGTGGTGTGTGTGTGTGGTGTGTGTGTGTGTGTGCAAAACAACCACGAAGGGAGTTGAAAGATAGTTCTAAGGCCATTCGAGTGCAATCAGCACATCGTATCAGGAGCTTGCATTGATGCAGGAAAAGGATAAAATCCGATCAAAACAACTCAAAGTGAGCGTCTTTGTTGGAATGAGGGAGAAGGGAAGGAGAAAATAAGTGCACAAGGGTGCCATTATTACAGTGCCATGGTGCCCTCGAAGATTGACCATCTTTTATACGGAAATGGTTAAGACCGCCATCCCGTAAGCATAGAACAATCATGCAGCATTATAAGCATAATTTCCTATGAGGATAACTGAAGGCCTTTAATCTGCACTCTCTCGAAAGGCGTAGAATTAGAGATGATATGATCGAGAGTATATATGAAAAACAGGAATAAATAAAGGTGAGGTAAATAGCGAGCTTAAAAATTCCAGCCCTAGACAGGACTCGCAGCAATGGATTCAGTTGAAAAATTCAGATTCAGGAAGGGAAATAGGAAAAGCAAACTGGTTTGTAAATAGAGTTGTGGATGAGTGAACAAAACCCCGAGTACAGTTATTCATGCTAAAAACGTCTTGTGTAGTTATAAAATAGCTTGATAAAATACATGAGTGGGTGGTGGGTGGGTGTGAGTTTGGACTGACTAGCTTGTGCTGCTGGTCCTGGTGCCGTGCTCGTTCCTTGAGTGGAGGTGACCAGGACTGTGGTCATTGGGCTAATCCACGGGGGGGGGGAGACATGGACCTGCACCGCAAGGGTCAGATAGCCTGCAGCCAGTGTTCCTTCTTTTTTATGTTCTTATAAAAAGTGACATGACAGTCATCAATATGAACGTAAAAATCATATATATTCAAATATTAATATCTGGCAAATGTCTGGTTATTTTCTCATACCATATTAAAACAGTTCACGGTAGACTCATATAAGATTTAACGGGGAACTCACAGTGGTTCCATCGCTATGGGCCGTGCAGACGTGCTGCCGCATAGTTCCGATTGAGTTGTGCTTTTTGCGCAGTGGTGACATGTACATAGCTCTGTGTAAGACCTGTTTGCGCGCTCTCTAAACGAATTGAAGCAAGATGCCCTCCATCGAGCAACTATACCAACGCTTAAGGAAAATTGAGGATGGCGAAGATGAAGATTCGGCGACTGACCGAGGAAACAAGAAGATCGTAGTAGTCCTCCTGTTTTGAGTCCTCAGTCAACAAGTGAAACTGGTCAAGTGGCTGGACA
Source organism: Cherax quadricarinatus (assembly GCF_026875155.1). NCBI lineage: Eukaryota > Metazoa > Arthropoda > Malacostraca > Decapoda > Parastacidae > Cherax > Cherax quadricarinatus. Next base: position 3,926 of record NW_026467461.1, read on the forward strand.
GCCGGAACGAAGTGACGATCAAGAAGAGAATGGAAAGGTGAAACGAGAAGAAGAAAGAGACTGCGTGGAAATTGTATGTGGACAACATCTAATACATTCTCAGTGCTACCCGACGAATGTGAGTCGACTACTGGGAACATCACGATTGAACACATTTAAGGAAGGTAAGAATAATGTGTTGTTTGGGGATAGCCAAGTTAGGTATATGGATAGGGCGTTCCTGCTTGAAGGACAGGAGTAGGAGACGAAGTTTGCTTTCCAGTTGCTGGGATGGAGGACATTGTATAGCCGTCTGGATGACATCATGAAGAGTAATGGGAGCCAATCCTATATCTGCTCAGTGCTGGAGGCAACGAGTTGCAGACGTAGGAGTTGAAGACCTGATTATCAGTATAGGTCAGCAATAGAAATAATTAGGAGTAAGGGTGGGACCTCTGTCATATTTGGTATTTTGCCAATGAGGGAAGTTTGGAAAGAATGTTTGTCCCCAGGGCAATTGGTGTCAATTGCTGGCAGTGACAAAATACTGTAAGGTAAAATGCGGTAACATTCATGTGACAACTGGGACCTCTTCTATGGCAAAATGACATGTATGCCAGGATAGGGTCCCTTATCCTAGGTCTGGGGGTGGTATCAACTGGGCAACTGCAAGTGGAGGGAGCATTAGGACTTTAAACTAGGAATAGTTAGTGGATGGTTTTGGCAGGAAAACAGTGAAGTCCCGGAGGTAGTAATATTACGAGTTCTAGGGAAGCAAGTAATAAGCATAACGAGTAGATATTGAAAAGCCAGTGACTTTGGGTGATAAGGACATAATAGGTTTAGTAAAAAACAGAAATGACAGGAAGGGTAAAGAGAAAGGAGAGTCCTTTCAATGTTTATTATGCTAATTGCTGTAGTGTGCTAGGAATAAGATGGACGAGTTGAGATTAGGTTGATAGTGCAGGTAACATTGAAGTATTTGCCTTAAACTGTAGACGTGGTTTAATTTCAAAAGTCGGGACATGCCCCGGAATGTCATATTCAAGGTTATGAAATTGTTCCAAGAAGATAGAATTAATCGGGAAGGGGGTGGGGGTGGCATTGTATGTCCGAGATCGCTTGAACTGTTGCATAAAAACGGTATTAAGTCTGAGTACACAGAGTCTGTTTGGATAAATTTTCATGAGGGGATGAAAAACTGATTTTAGGAGTGATATACCGTCCCCCAAACTAGATAGGGACCAAGAGACTACTAAGGGAGGAAACTGTTAAACCACAAGCACGATAATGTAGTAATTCTAGATACATTAACTTTAGTCATATTGATTGGGAATTTCTTGACTGGGAATTTAGAATCAAACGAACTTCTTAAGAAGTGTTCAGGATTGTTTTTTGAAGCAGTTTGTGACAGAACCTACAAGGGAAATAACCTGCTTGACTTAATTATGCAAACATGAATCCCTTGTTAAAATTTAGAAATTTTCAGAGGTAATTGGGGTGCTAGCGCGACCACAAATCAATTTGCATTTTAGCATTGAATGGAAGTACGATAGAGCGATAACTCAGTAACAGTCCCCAGATTTTCGCTTAGCAGATTACGATGGGCTTAGAAACACTTATCATCTGTTGCTGGGTTAACAAAGAGAGCTATCAATATGACAGTAAAGTTTTCTGAACCCTATACATGCTGCTCGAAGAACGTTTATCCATAAAAAGAAATTAGATCAAATAGAAGATGACCCCAAAATGGATAGAATAATAGGCTCAAATTATCTAGCTAGGTCATAGAAAAGGAAATTTATAGGCGTATCAAAAGAGGTGAGGTCATCTTATAAATCAGTATATTGACATTAAGAGGGACATTAAAAAGGGATAAAAAAAAGCTGAAAGGGACTATGAAATTAAAGTAGCTAGGGATTCTAAACTAACCCAAAAAGATTTTTCGCAGGTCTATAGAACAAAATTAGAGATATGAAAGTCCCCTTTAAAAATAATTATGGGCACCTTACTGACAAAGAGAATGAAATGTTCTCGATTTTAAATAATATTTTCTCCAGTTTTTACACAGACAGACACTAACAACCTTCCAGTAATTAATTTTATAGTGTGGCTAGAAGAAGATAAATTATGTAAGCATCACAGTCACTAGTGAAATGGTTGTGAAGTTCAGATAGACCTGTAGCAAAATAAGTCGCCGGGTCCGATAGTGTTTTTTTTCAAGGGTTCTTAAGAAAGCAAATGGAACACTATTGACCATTAACTTATAATTAAATTATCTCTTCAAACAGGTTGTATGTCCTGATATGTGGAAGATGGCTATGTAATGCCCTATTTTTAAAACAGGGGACAAGTCGTACCACCGTCAAATTACCTCCCAATTAAGCCTGACCACGAATTGTAGGCAAATTACTAGAGTCCAATTATAGCTGAATTATAAGAGCCATCTCGGATAAGCATAGCTTGATTAATTAACTCAGCATGGATTCACAAGAAGGGCCGGTCTGTCTAACTAATATTATTACTTTTCCTTCAGTAAGCTTTTGAGGCTGTGACCACATAAAGAATTTGATATTAATTACTTAGATTTTAGTAAGGCTTTTTGATAGAGGTTCCGCACCATAGACTGTTAAAATGGCAGCTCATGGCATTGGGGAAAAGTGCTCCTCGTGGATCGAGTCATAGCCAATGACTAGAAGCAGAGAGTTTCCATAAATGGGTTAAATCGAGTTTGGATCTTAACAAGTGGCGTTCCACAGGTTCAGTCTTGGGCCCGTATTGTTTATAATATATATCAATGATCATGATGAGGAATTACTAGTGGATATGACAAAACCGCCGATGACACAAAATAGTTAGGATAATTGATTTCAAACGTAGATGTAATTGAACTTCTGGAGGATTTAAACAAACCTATTCTTGGTCAGAAAAGTGGCAGATGCAGTTCAATGGTAGATAAATTGCAAGGTTCTTGAAGCTTGGATGAGCCCAAACCCCAGTACTTATAAGTTAAATGATGTAGAACTTTAGCCATACAGATTGCGAAAAGGACTTGGGGGTTATGGTGAGCGCAACCTTAAACCAAGACAGCAATGCCTAACGTTGTAATAGGCAAATAGATGACAGGGATTTATATCAAGAAGTTGTAAGCAACAAAGTCCAGAGGTCATACTGCAGCTTATACATCATTAGTAAGGCCTCACCTAGATTATGCAGCTAAATTTTGTCTCCATATTACAGAATGGACAAAATGACGTTAGAAAACATTCAGCGAAGATGACTAATTAATACATAGCGATTAGAAATCCTTCCCTATGAAGAAAAGATTGAAGACTCTTAAGTTACATTCACTTGTTTGACGAAGAATGAGGGGAACCTAATCGAAGAGTATAAGTGGAAGATAGGGTATTAATAAAGAAAGGGGATATTAATAAGGTCTTGAGGATGTCTCTCCAAGAGAGAATCCGCAGTACTGTGATTTAAATTAGATAAGTTTTTAGATTTAGAAAAAGCACATAGAAAGTATTGGTTTGGAAATAGGGTATTTTGATGAGGGAAACAGTCTACCTAGTTGGTTATTGCGAGGCTGGGACTTTGGGTAGTTTCAAATTAAGGTTGGATAAGTACATGAGTGGGAGGGATTTGGATTTGAGTGGGACTTTCACATCAGAGCTTATATCTTGGTATCATTGAAATTGGTTGGGCAAATGTTTTTGTTAGTGGGATAATTGTAAAGGACCGCTATTATGGCCAACACCGGCCTCCTGCAGTTGTTCCTCCTTCTTATGTTCTTATGTTCTAACTCATTGATAGGGGGAGACCAATGTGTTACCCACAGGTTACACAGCCATAGTTTAGGTCATACTTGATATACTTCGCTTAATTGAAGAGGTGGAACTGCCAGCCACAGAGACCCGCAAATAAAAGACCTTCCCCTTCGCTATAACTTCATCGCCAATAGGGTGGGAGACCCATGGAGCATGTGGCAAGGGTGCTTAAAGTTTCTTCTTCTCCGAAGAGCTGGGAGAAAACCTTCGTCATAGAAAGCAAGGACCCAGGGCGGCAGCCTTTTCTTTCAGAGACTCCGGTGAATGCGATCCAGAGTGTAAAATGCGTTGCAGAATTCTGTTCACGCGGCCCCACCGCCGGTCGGGACGTAAGTATCGAGATCTAGGCCTCTGAGCATTTATCTATGTCGTTTTAACTCCCCTGCAGTGCAGTGTATTTTGGCAATGAATTTTGTCTTAAAATAAATAAAGAATCTATAAAATATAGGGGGGTCATAGAAAAACAATTTCAAACAATGGAGAACTCTTGAGTTTTACCTGGAGCAAGTTTATTTTTTTCCTCTGATGAAGGGTCCGGCCCCACGACAGTTTCCAAAGGTGGTACCCCTCCCTATGATTATTATATATAATATATATATAATATATAATAAAATATATATATATATAAAATATATATATATATAAATATAATATATATATATATATATATATATATATATATATATATATATATATATATATATATAAATAATATATATATAGTGTGTTTGAGCAAATGATGGACCCAGTGTTCAAAGCAGTATATACAGCAACTGTATCCAGCAATTTCAAACACCCTGTATAATGTGTGTGTGGAGTACTAACCTATATGTGTTGGCAGGAGTCGTGTTTGTGCGTGCATGAGCATACGTACACTTTAATGCATGCCATATGTTTATATTTATTAGAGTCTTTAGACGCCGGCATGTCCCTTGGTGCAAACATTTTTTTTTTAAGGTAGATGGAGATGCACTTGAAATCCGTTCAATATCTTCCTCAAATCACACAACAAACGAATATATAAAGTCAGGATTAAAGTATATCGATTACTCAAGGTGTTTTAAGTTCCTGGTATGTTGTCTGTTTTGCCAGGAATTCAGGAGCAAGTTAAGACATAAAAATATGAAATAATTAAACTCTCTTAATTTTTATATATTGAGAGGACATAAAACTAATCCTTCTGTTGTCTGATAAAATGATATTTCCATATGATCCATTTTGTGAGCCTGACCACGGTGTCGGGAGTTTACTCTCTTTAATCGAGATCTTCAGAACAGCTTTGGAGTTGTGGATCTGTTCAAACCAGTTTTGGAGTTCCAAATATATTTCAGGAACTGCTTCGCAGCCATGATCTGTTCATGTATATCTTCGAAAGCTTTGAATCTGCTCATAAACTTTTCGGGAGCTTTGATCTGTTTCAAGTACAAACTTCGAGGCTTTGAATCTCTCATGAACATTAGGAACTCTGAATCCTTCAATAACAGCTTCGGAACTCCTAATCTGTTCAGGAACAATTTAGAGCTTCCAAATTTACTCTGGCATATTATTGCCTTATGTAGATACACAGCCGATGATAGATAAGTAATACCAATCACATATGTATAAAACCTGGATATCTTAATTGTGGAGACATTTACATAATAACGTAACCCAAGTTTTGCCCCCCCAAATGTATATTATTCATTTATCCAGAAAGATCTTCGGAGCTCCGAAACGAAATATTTCCAGACCACCATATGTTCAGTAAGTCCGAGGACACTAGTCCCCTGCATGACTGTCCTTCATGCACAAGCTATTTTAGTAAACGACTTACGTACGAAGGTCATGTGACGATCACCGGGAGATAGACCGTATATCACAGTGTGGTATATATAGTGAGTCTAATTTTTTTGGGTTTACATTTGATAATAATCCTTATGAGCTTGGTGTGTTAGATGGTCTTGGACACATAACCAACAACATACAAATAAATGTTAGTCACTTTAATCAGCAACAAAATAGTATAGATGACATGTTTTGATGTAAACATCTGTTAATGTAACATTAGATTTTTGTTAGATGGAAAAAAAGTGTTTGTAGACAAAATTGATCGTAGACGAAGTGTTATATAAGCAAATGGATCAAGAGTACTTTATTCCCTTATGTAGGCTTTTATGTAAGTTCTATAAAGTGTGTTGGATATAATAATATTAAGATACTTTGGTGGCTTATAATGCTTGTCCAGGAATCAGTGACAAGTGTTTCCTGACGCGGGGTCTTAGTCATATGATCACCCGCAGTTTGGAGCTTTTGGTCATCTGGACGAGGCCACCCGCTGGCTATTGACTGGTCACGGCACACCCTTTTAAAATTATAATTGTAATTATAACCATTTCTTATAAGTACTTAAGAGCGAAGTGCTTTTGTATTAATATAACCTAACTTATTCTTATTTAAAGTAAGATACTGTTATTTTATAAGTGCTTTCCTCCGGGTTAAGTTTAGAGTTTTATTGAATATGGTTTTATCTTACTAACAGTATAAAACACAACTTCCTTCCATTGGGTTTATAATATAAGCCGAACGTTATAAACCCCTTTAATAAATAAAAATTTACAATTAATGACAGTCATGTTTGCCTAATATCACCTAAATAATTTTCTACGGGAAATTATTTTTCCCAAGTACAAGATATAAAGGTTGTTTTTATAAATAATAATGTGAAGTGACTTGTGTGAAACTGCTGAGGATTCTTGATGACGAACCGCGAGATGTTTTGTAGACCCACTGGACCACCTGGGTCCAGCACCACCTTGACCACGCTGGGCCCCAGCCACCACCTGGACCACCTGGGTCCCACCACCACCTGGACCACCCTGGGTCCCAGCAACCACCTGGACCACCTGGGTCCCAGCACCACCTGACCATCCCTGGGTCCCCAGCACCACCTGGACCAACCTGGGTCCCCAGCACCCACCGTGGACCACCGGGTCCCATGCACCACCTGGACCACCTGGGTCCCAAGCACACCCCTGGACCACCTGGGTCCCAGCACCACCTTGACCACCTGGTTCCCAGCACCTGGACCACCTGGGCCCCTCAGCCACACCTGGACCATCCTGGGTCCCAGCACCACCTGGAGCCACCTGGGTCCCCGCAACCTCCTGACCACCTGGGCCCCAGCACCATTGGACACCTGGGGCCCAGCACCACCAGGACCAACTGGGTCCCCAGCACCACCTGGTACCACCTGGGTCCCAGCACCTGGACCACCTGCCCGCCCGCACACCACCTGACCCCTGGGTCCCAGCACCACCTGACCACCTGGGTCCCAGCAACCACTGGAACCACCAGGCCCCAGCCCCACTTGGACCCCACCCTGGGGGGTCCCAGCACCACCTGGACCACCTGGTCCCAGCACCACCTGGACCACCTGGGTCCCAGCACCTGGACCACCTGGGCCCCAGCCACTCACCTGACCACCTGGGTCCCAACAACCACCTGGACCACCGGCCCCCCAGCACCACTTTGGACCACCTGGGTCCAGCACCACCTGACCACACCTGGGTCCCACACCACCTGGACCACCCATGGGACCCCAGCACCACCTGGACCACCTGGGTCCCCAGCACCTGGACCACCAGGGACCCAGCAACACTTGGACCACCTGGGCCCCAATCACCAACCTGAGCCCCAGCACCGCCTGGGTCCCAGCACCACCTGAGCCCCAGCACCGCCTGGGTCCCAGCACCACCTGGGTCCAAGCCACCACCTGGGCCCCAGCACCTGGGTCCAGAAGCACCACCTGGGCCCCAGCACCACTAGGTCCCAGCACCGCCTGGGTCCCAGCACCACCTGGACCACCTGGGCCCCAGCACCACCTGGACCACCTGGCCCCCATCACCACCTGGACCAGCCTTTGCCCCAGCACCACCTGGACCACCTGGGGCCCCAGCCACGGACCACCTGGGCCCCCAGCACCACCTGGCCCCAGCACCGCCTGGGTTCCCAGCACCACCTGTGGTCCAAGCACCACCTGGGCCCCAGCACCACCTGGGTCCCAAGACCACCTGGGCCCTAGCCCACCACCTGGTCCAAGTACCACCTGGCCCTAGCAAGCAAACACCACCTGGGTCCAAGGACCCCTGGGGCCCCTAGGCACCCATTGGTCGAAGGACGACCTGGCCACATCACCAACCTGGGCCCCATCACCACCTGGGCGCAAGCACTACCTGGGTTCAAGGACCACCTGAGTCCAACACCTGGTCCAAGGACCACCGGGCCAAGCACCACCTGGTCCAAGGGACACCTGGCCCCAAGCACCAACCTGGGTCCAAGGACCACCTGGGTCCTCCAGTCACACCAGGGTCCAGAACCACCTGAGCCCAGCACCACCTGGGGTCCAAGGACCATCTGGCCCTAGCAGCCATCTTGGTCTAAGGACCCCACCTGGGCTCCAGCACACGGGGTCAAACGAGCCACCTGGCCCCAGCACTCACCTGGGTCCAAGACACCTGGGCCCCAGCACCACCTGGGTACCCAAGGACCACCTGGGCCCCAGCACCACGTGGGTCCCAAGGACCATCTTGGCCCTATAGCACCAACCTTGGTCTAAGGACACCTGGGCCTCACAGCATCACCTTGGTCTAAGGACCCACCCGGGGCCCCACACCTACCTTGGCCCCAGTGCCAACCTGGGCCCCTGCCAACCTTGCCCCAGTGCCACCTTGGCCCCAGTGCCACCTGGGCCCCAGCACCACCCCCTGGGCCACAGATCACCCTGGCCCCAGCACCACCTGGGCACCAAATCACCTGGGCCCCAGCATGCACCACCTGGGCCCCAGCACCACCTGCCCTCTAAACCACCACATAAAGGTGAATTTCCATTTTAGTATGGTGAAGGTAATATGCTCCACTACATCCCTGAGAAATTATTTACATGACATGGTTAACTGTTGTGTAAATTAAATTTTTAGATATATTTACCCAAACACTGACTTGTGCAAATGAGGTAATTTATTTCCGCCTATGACACAAAATGATATTTTTGGTCGACAAACCAAATGTAATTAACCCAAAGCTAGTCAAAAATGTATATAGTAAAAAGAGTTATATAATTTGAACATAACAGAACATAAGAAAGAAGGAACACTGCAACAGGCCTACTGACCCATGTGGAGCAGGTCCATGTCCCCTTTCCCCGGATTAGCCCAGTGACCCACCCAGTCTGGTCACCTCCACTCAAGGAAGGAGCACGGCACCAGACCCAGCAGCACAATCTAGTCAGGTCCAACTCACATCCACCCACACACACTCATGTATTTATCTAACCTATTTTTAAAACTACACAACGTTTTAGCCTGAATAACTGTACTCGGGAGTTTGTTCCACTCATCCACAACTCTATTACCAAACCAGTGCTTTCCTGTATCCTTCCTGAATCTGAATTTTTCCAACTTGAAACCATTGCTGCGAGTCTTGTCTTGGCTGGAAATTTTCAGCACGTTATTTACATCCCCTTTATTTATTCCTGTTTTCCATTTATACACCTCGATCATATCCCCCCTAATTCTACGCCTTTCGAGAGAGTGCAGATTCAGGGCCCTCAGTCTATCCTCATAAGGAAGATTTCTGATATATGGGATCATCTTTGTCATCCTCCTCTGTACATTTTCCAGAGCATTTATATCCATTCTGTAATACGGTGATCAGAACTGAACAGCATAGTCTAAATGAGGCCTAACCAAGGATATATTGAGTTGAAGAACAACCTGAAGACTTCTATTATTTATACTTGTAGATATGAAGCCAAGAATTCTGTTAGCTTTATTGCGAACACTAATGCACTGTTGTCTTGGTTTTAGATTACTGCTAACCAGAACTTCTAAATCCTTTTCGCAATCAGTAGTATTAAGATGTACATTATTTTAGTTTATATGTTACATGGTTATTTTCTTGTCCAACATTTAGAGCTTTGCACTTGTCTATATTAATCTGCATCTGCCACTTCTGACTTTGGG
>NW_026467462.1:0-12770 GCF_026875155.1 Cherax quadricarinatus
AGTGAGGCTCAGTTGGGTGTGAAAAGAGAGGGAGACTATTTCCCAGTAAAAGTAGGTCTTAGACAGGGTGTGTAAGTCACCGGTTTTTAAAAATTTTTATCGATGGGTTGAAAAAGAAGAAAATGCTAGTGTGTTCGGGAGAGGGGGGGGGTTTAAAATTTGGGGAATTAAATACAAAATGGGAATTGACACAGTTGCGTTTTGCTGATGATACTGTGCTTATGGAGATTCAAAAGAAAATTGCAGAGGTTAGTGGATTAGGTTTGGGAGTGTGTGTAAAGGTAGAAGTTGAAAGTGAACATAGAAAAGAGTAAGGTGATGAGGATATCAAATGATTTAGATAAAGAAAAATTGGATAAATTGGGGAGGAGGAGTATGGAAGAAGTGAATGTTTTCAGATACTTGGGAGTTTACGTGTCGGCGGATGGATTTATGAAGGATTGAGGTTAATCATAAAATTGATGAGGGAAAAAAGGTGAGTGGTACTTGAGGCCTATGTGGAGACGAAAACGTTATCTGTGGAGGCAAAGAAGGGAATGTAAAAAGTATAGTAGTACAACACTCTTATATGGGTGTGAAGCTTGGGTTGTGAATGCAGTAGCGAGGAGGGGGTTTGGAGGCAGTGGAGATGTCCTGTCAAAGGGGCAATGTGTGGTGTAAACATTCTGCAGAAAATTCGGAGTTTGGAAATTAGGAGAAGGTGTGGAGTTAATAAAATTATTAGTCAGGGGGCTGAAGAGGGGTTGTTGAAGTGGTTTGGTCTTTTAAAGAGAGAAGGGATCAAAGTAGAATGACATAAGAGCATATAAATCTGTAGGGGGAGGAAGGCGGGTAGGGGTCATCCTCGAAAAGGTTGGTAGAAAGGGGTAAGGGAGGTTTTGGGGGCGAGGGCTTGGACTTCCAGCAGGCGTGCATGAGCGTGTTCGTGGGAGTGAATGGAGACGAATGGTATTTGGGACCTGACGATCTGTTGGGTGTGAGCAGGGTAATATTTAGTGAAGGGGATTTAGGAAACCGGTTATTTTTGTATAGCCGGACTTGATCCTGGAAATGGAAGTACAGTGCCTGCACTCTAAAGGAGGGGTTCGGGATAGCAGTTTGGGGGATATGTTGTGTATCTTTATATGTATATGCTTCTAAACTGTTGTGTTTTGAGCACCTGTGCAAAAACAGTGATTATGTGTCAGTGGGGTGAAAGTGTTGAATGATAAAAGTATTTTCTTTTAGGGCATTTTCTTTGTTTTTTGGGTCACCCTGCCTTGGTGGGAGATGGCCGATTTGTTAAAAAAAAAAATTATATAATATATTTTATATAATATGTGTGTGTGTGTGTGTGTTTTGTGTGTGTGTGTGTGTGTGTGTGTGTGTATAGGAGGTACCACCTCTAGGGACTTTGCTGGGGACCCTCATCCTCAGAGAAGACAATAAATGTACCTCAGGGAAAACTCAAGGTTCTCCCTGGACCTGTTTGAATATTTTCTTCTCTTACCACCCCTTATATTGCATATTTTATGTGAACTTTTTCAATAGACAGAATACATTGACAGAAACACAAATATAAATACATTGGTACAATACATCAAAGATTATGAATCTCCAGCTCCTCCAAAGCTGGATGTGAGCCCAGTATCCAGCAAGCATTTCCCCTCTGGATGGCCATGCTGAGGCACTGGAACATGAAAGTGGCTACCCCTGGGTCCCTGGTCGTGTTGCAGAGTCTGGAACCCAGTTCTTTAGGGAAATGTGGCATTTTTTTCCCATGATCCCAAGGTCTCTGATTCTTCTGGGACAAATTGATACTATTGGCTTATGACCCTGTACTTGCCGATCTTTAACTCCTCCCTGTGATCTGCAGCTCCTCCCTGTCATCCGACACTGTGATGGATGTAGTTGTCAGCCAGCGTTGACACACAGGTATAGTCCCAGGATAGATGGTGATCCCGATGGAGCGGTTTACTGGGTTATAGGTATTGTTGGCTGCCAATGATCGGGGCTCTCTCTTGGCTTGGCATCCGACTGTAGCAAGGATTTTCATTATGATGTCATTGACTTCATTGTGTCTTGCATGCCAGCACTTGTTTTGGAACAGTTAAGACCATGTAGACCATATTGGTTGGCTTGCACATCGCCGCAAATGCACATATATTCCATGTGAATTGGGGCAGCAAGGCGGAGAGCTACTGCAGGATGGAGGGTCGTGGGGTTGAGGCGTGTTCCCATTGTCAAATTGGGAACTGTTTGGAGGAAGTCCCCGGAGTGAGGTGCACTGACAGCTTGGAGACGGGCAATCTCCCTGTCTGATTGTGAAGGCTTACTCAGCCCTGTAACAACTTCAGTCAGTATTACTAAGGCTGGCTCCTCCTCAGGAAAATTAATATATAGAAAAAGGATAAAAACTGACAAACATAAACACTTTATTATTTAGAAAATATGAAATATAAAACACTTAAATATGAAGTATTAATCCTACATTAAAGAAAATGAAAAATGAAAAATATAAATGATAACTGAATTCAACGCTAATATAAAAGTATATAAAACGTGGGTGTCTGGTGTTGGTGACACTGCGTGTTGTTGAAATCGTAGCCGTTGCTGATGATGGGGGGGGGGCGCAGGTGTTGATGACAACCCACCGGCTCGTTCTTCACAGATTTTCTAGCTTTCAATAATCCTTCCAGATGACAGGAAAGCAGGTTTTCTCCCCTGCAATGATGAGGGGTTATATCCTGCTACTTGCATACACAAACAGGTAAGTGGATCAAAATTCGGGACATCTCAGAACGTTAGTCCCTCTCCTTCAATTCTACTCGTTGATTGGCAGGTGACCCTCTCTGTCATCCAAGCTGGAAAGATAGACAGGTTACCCACTGCTTAAGAAATCACTCTCCATGATAAGTACAATACCTAAGTAAGTAAGTAAGTAAGTTTATTCAGGTATACACAAATACAGTTACATAGAATTATCATACATAGCAGCATATATGTAGAGAACCTAGGATAACCCAAAAAAGTCAGACAGAGTGACTTATTTCCATTGGGGTCCTTTGACTTATTTCCATTATTACAACAGTCAACTTAGAGCAAGACTGAAAGGACTAAGTTTATTATTGGTCAAAAGTGAAGCTTTCAACCAATAAATCCACTAGAATACAAGGCAGGCATGTACTTACAGTAGTGCTGGGAGCTGAGAGTCTAGTGATTACTGTTTGGACCGGAGCCCCACACGTCACCTTTCGGGGGGGGGGAGGAGGAGGGGAAGGGATAGAGGGAGCTAGACTGACCCTACCTTAAGCAGCCGGCAATCAAACTATCACTTTCGGAGTGGGGGGAAAAAAGGGTGGGAATAGTGGGAGCTAGACTTGCCTTACCTTAACAAGTAGCCGGCAAGCAAATTATCACTTTCAGGGAGGGGGAAAAACGGGGGGGGGGATAGCGGGAGCTGGACTTACCCTACCTTAACAAGTAGCCGGCAATGAAACTATTGTTACTGTATCGCTACTCCTATCTATTGAACTTTTCCCTCACACTCCCCCATACCAAGACTTATAGTCAAGGAGTATAAGAAGAATAAGCGAGAAAAAAGTTCTAACATGTGGGAAGTCGCGTTTAAAGGCAAATCTTCTACTGACTGTCACAACTTAACCAGTCAGAGAAATAATTGGATGAACCATTGATATAACACAATATGGAACTTAAAAGTCTGGAGTGCCAATGTCCACCTCAAGAGGGGGACTGTTGTTCCCTTAAAGTTTCTAGGTATATCAAAGGTTTGTGGTCCGTTTCTAAAATTTAATTCTTTCAGCAAATAAAATTTAAGTTTGGAGAACCCCACACAAGGGCTAAACATTCTTTCTATTGTGGAGTATCTCGTTTTGCGGGAAGGGGTTTCCGGTTTAGGAAGCATACAGGGGAGTACCATCCCATCATGGGGAATTGTTTGTAACACCGCACCTAAGCCAGTATTGGAGGCATCAGTTTCTTAAGCAAAAATGGTTTTTTTTAAATCTGGAATTCTTAAGTAAAAGGGTCTTTCGAAAAGATACTTTTAATCTCGTTAACTTTTCCCGAGCTATGTCGGAAAGTTCAAGAGGTTCCTTCACAGACTTTTTAAGGAAGTCGGATAAGATGCCTGTAAGATCAGTAAGGTTCGGGATAAACCGTGCATAAAAATTTACAGAACCAAGAAAGCTATGCATGAGCTTCTTGGTTTTGGGGAATTTAAATTCTAATAAAACGTTGATCTTACTGGGGAGAGGCTGCAGAGGGTTATTAGAAAGTATCAGTCCAAGATATCTAATCTTGTTATACCCAAGGAAGCATTTCTTCGGCTTGGCACTGAGGCCATGTGAGCGTAAAACTGATGATAATGTTTGGATATGCTTGCCCCACGTGGATGTCATTACGTAAATGTTATCAAAATAAACTTGAACATTTGGCATATTACCCAAGACCTTTCTCATCAGTCTCATGTAGGTAGCACAGGCAGTTACCAAACCGAAGGGCATAGTTCTATATTGCATCAGTCCTTGGTGTGTAGGAAAAGCGGTGTACTGCTTAGAAGAAGGATCTAACATTACTTTATATGTCACTTGGACAACGAAATATGGATCCCAGGTTACAACCTATACAGATGTGACAGAGTGAACAGGCAAAAGGGGGGGGTTGGCCTGTACATTGCAGAGTCACTTGTTTGCACAGAACTGCTAAATGCCTCAAATGATGTAGTGGAAGTTTTAGCAGTAAAGGTCGAGAACCAAAACCTAGTCATTGTGGTAGTCTACTAGCCTCCAGATGCAACATCCCAGCAATTCCAGGAACAGCTGTTAAGAATTGACCACTGTCTGGAAAATCTTCCAGCTCCTGCACCCAACACTTTCTCCTGGGGGATTTTTAATAAGGCACCTAAAATGGAGGAATATACAAAAAATATTGTTGCGTAAAAAACACCAAAGGCACTCGATGAAAACTCACAAACCCAAAAGCTTTTAAATCTCTGCACAAAATTCAAATTTAAAAACCCCAAATAATAGAGCCTACAGACTGGGGAATACACTAACCCATCTTTACTAACAAAGATGATTATAAAAAATGTCACCTTATCAAAAACAATATACTCAAATAAAACAAATTGAGGGTTTAGACTGTATGCTGGGCCCCAGACCGACATAATGAGATAGTCACGAGGAGCATTCCCAAAAACAACTTCAATAACAAAAACAAAGTGGGGTCAAGTAAACCAAGTCCTAACCATATAAGCTGGGAAAAATACTAAGCAACACAGACCCCAACTTATCCTAGAACAGATTAACTTGGGGCATCGATTATGCACAAGGCTTTTTCCCCTAAGAAAAAGGAGGGGTAATGAAAAATGAAAAGACAAGCGCTCCCTTTTCGGGGACGGAAAAATAACAGAGCACTAAAAAGTCAATTATCTGAATGGTGGGGGAACACTGGTCAGAGAAATAGCAAGCATCGAACTCAAGCAAAAGGAATCTTATGGGATCGGGAAAATCACGGGGAGAACTAAAGCCATAAATGAAATCGAAAGAACCCAAAGTATTTTTTTCCCCTATCCAATCAAAGCGAGAACAACGTCCAGTAGGGGCCCCTATTTAAAAAAAGGGGTCCAAACACAGAGACAGAAAGGGAAAATGAATGAAAACTAAAGCCCCAAATTTGACTCTTTTTAGCAAGCCATAACGACTGAGAGTCGAAATCAAAATGAATTTTTTATGAGAGACCCAAAAAATTTGGGGTTAACACAACCCTTCCCGATGTTATCCTGACCCCAAAATACTTCGAACAGCGAAAATGACATGCCCATCACTTGCCCCCGGGCCGACCATGGAACTCGTGCATCAAAAACTGCAAGAACCCCCTATCACGAGCCTTTTTCCATCCTATGAGAGGGAGCATGGACCGGGGTCGCCCCAAGTTACTAAAAACAACGACATACCCCCACTCCAAAAAGGGGGCAGTAAAGCAACAGCGAAAAACTACAGCCCAAAGCACAACACCCCATATCATAAAAAACTTTAAAAGGTCCAAAAAAGCAAGATTGCCCCCCACTAAAACCCACATTACAAAACCCAGGCAACATGGGTTAAAAGGGTCGCCCGTCTGTCTAAAACTATTGTCACTACACAAGGTCCTAAATGCACTAGAAGATAAAAAGAATCAATTATAATACAAATTTTGCAAAAGCCTTCGCAAGTGTGACCATGGCTAATAGCGCACAAAATGCTCAAAGGGAATAACGGGAAAATCGGTCGAGGGATCTAAAATTTTCCTCACTAACAAACCGAGGAGTGTCAACAAGTAAAGTCGAGGCAGCAACGGTGAAAAAGCCTGTTCCACAAGGCCGTACCGCTCCCATCTTGTTCCTCATCCTCATATCCGACATAGAAAAGGGATGCCAGCCACAGCCCCGGTCTTCCCTGCAGAGACACCCGAATCTGCAGACGTGTTTTCCCATTGCAGACACGCAAGGCTCCAGGGACAAAAAACCGAATCTTTCAGGGGGTGCAGAAAATAAAAGTTAAAACGATGAAAATTTCAATTACCAATAGGGTAACACGAGGAAATAAATTTTCATCAAGACAAAACAAATTGGGGCAAAAAATAGAGCGAAACACCAACGTCAAAGGACCGGGATATCATGTCGGAGGACTCACCTTCAAGACCATAACATTGTACCCCAACGCATCTGTAAAAAAAATGACGGGATGGATAATGAAACCTTCAAAAAAGGGAGGCCAACCCAGATGACACTCTTCAGGCACTTTTTCTATCTAGGCGGGAATATTGCTGCCACTAACAGCCCCTTTCAAGGCAGTGAAATTGCTGACCTAAAAAATTACGGGAAAAACCCTTTCACGGCGCGATAAGGGAGAAAAACACCTAAATTTACGGGGAGCGCTTGAGGTTCCCTAAAACTGTATTCCCGGGGAATGAGGCGGGAGAGATACTGATTATTACACCTGGAAAATCCAGAGGAAATACCGAATTGACAAAAAATCACTCACTACAAAGAAAAGCTTGCAGACATGAAAAACATCCCCCAATAAAAAAAGCAGGGTGTCTCTAGCCGTTAAGAGACCATCAATAAGTGTCGGGGGGCCCGAGACGTTCAACTGCCCCCCACATACTTAAGGGGGGATTACCAACGTCTTCAAGGGGCACTGACAAGCACCAAAAGTTTTCCTGACCAGCCGGGCTGGGTATCCCTGGAGTTTCCCGGAAGTTTTTCCCGGGTCAACCCCCCCCCGGGTTGAACCGGGCCTCCTGGTGGTAAAGGTGATCAACCAGGCAGTTGTTTGGGGCTGCACCAAAACCAACATACGAGCCACCCCGGGCTGTCCCGGAACTGATTTAGGGGCCTTGGGTTTTGCGTGCAGCCAGCACAACACCTGGTTGATCAGGCTTGATCACCGGGAGGCCGGGTCTCAGCCGGGGCCGCGGGGCTTCCCCCCAACTCTCTCCAGGTAAACTCCAGGTATCAATGTCTAAAAAGAAGGAAGCGTCAAAAAATTTTGTGTAATCGCTATCTTTTAAGGCAAGGCTCAGCATCCCCCCGAGTTAAGCTTTAAGGCCTCAAAGGTCAATAGCAAGTCTAAATGAATTACCTCCTTCTTAACCATGACTATGGGAGCAAATCAGATACTGAAGGTTAAATTTTTATTTTTAATAATTTGTTCCTCCTTCTCTCAAATGCATCCTAAGCTGAAGTGGAACGGGTATTTTTTTCGTTTGTAGGATTTTTTCCGTCACAAAGCAATCTAGGGACTACCGGGGTAACACCTGAATATAGTAAAGACGCTGAAAGTTACACTTGAAGTATTC
The DNA here is from genome assembly GCF_026875155.1 of Cherax quadricarinatus. NCBI lineage: Eukaryota > Metazoa > Arthropoda > Malacostraca > Decapoda > Parastacidae > Cherax > Cherax quadricarinatus. The sequence goes on from NW_026467462.1 coordinate 7,843, forward strand.
ATTTTTCTTATGGTCCCCAAAGTTTCTTTAATATTATGTTGGTTGTCCCCAGGGGTCAAGAGTCACCAAGTCGTGTATTTTCATATAGTTACAGGTGTAAATTTACACACACCTTACATTCTTCATTGCTTTTTTAAGTTGTGTGAAAAAACTAAGTCAAAGTTTTTAAGGCATTTGACGAATTTCTTGGGTAATTTTTTTAAAGGGGTTTTATATGATAAAGCTTGGGTTTCCCCCTTTGTCTTCTATGGGGTATCAATTTTCCCCAAATTTTAATACTTTAAGGCCCTTTTCCCATCTACTAAAAATTTTTTTTTGATTTGATGGGAAAAAGTACCAGAACTTTATCCCCTTTTTTAAAAAACTTCTCCTCTGATTTTGGAATCAAAATAGGTTTTGTAGGGTCCATTGAAAAGCTTGGGTTTTTTTTTCGAAACTTGCAATTCCCCTAAAGTTTGGATCTAAGGTAAAGGGAGAAACGGTAAAAGACTAAACCTCAGCACTCCCCTCCCATTACCCATAAGTCATGAAGGATGGAAAAGGGGCCTCGGGCCTTTACCATAGAAAGTTTCAAAAGGTGAAAACCCCAAAGTTTTTCCCCGGGAATTTCCCTCATGGCAAACAAACACAGGGAGGTAACGATGCCACTCCTTGGGTTTAAGGGGCAATTTTCCTTAAAAGGATTTAGAATCGAAGCTGGTCCAATCCTCCCTTACAGCGGGGTTAAGGTGGGGGTAAAGGAAGGCTTCACCCCAGAATTTGGTAAGATGTTGCATTAAGTCGATGTAATTGGTCCCACGGCAGACAAAATTTCTCAGGGGGTGCCCCCCTGAGAAATGGACAAAAGGGCTTCAGCCCTCTTAGTACTTTTTGTCTTTAAGGTATGGTTTAGGGAAACTCGAAGCATAATCAACTAATGTTAATATATACTATGTCCCCCCAGATGAAAGGAGAATAAAGGACCACGATGTCAATTTCTCTCTTTCAAACGGTACCCTAAAAACTGGCATTTTGACCATAGGGATCGCTTTGGGACCCTCGGGGGGAACAGTTGGCAACTTTACACATCTACAATAGGTAGTGACATCTGAGACATTTTTGGGCCCAAAAAAGGGCCCTAATTTTTTTTTAAGTTTTACGATGCGAGAATGTCTGGCCCCTGGCAGGTCATGAGCCATTTTAAGAACATCCCCCTTGCATTGACTTTGGAACAAAATAAGTGGGAAAAGTCTACTCATCTGAATTAATTTGAATACTGACTTGTACAAGAACCCTTTTTTTTATTCAAATTTATATGAAAATTTTTCCCTTGGATAACTTTTTTTTGTTTCGGGATTATAGCAATTCGAAGAGAAGGGGAATTACGTTTAAATTGACAAGGTTTTTTCCCTTTGATAATCTAAAGGCTTAAAGTCAGGGGAAAAAACAAAAGGTGGCAGTAGGGGGAAGCCCGGCTTTGGGCTGAGCCCTATCAAGACTTTTTTGGTTCGGAGGGGATATCTTTACTTTCTCTGCTTATAGCCCTTGTGGCTTACCTTCTTTTTGATTATAATAAAAAAAAAATAAAATTTCTTTCTCTAACTGAACCGGTGATCCTACACCCGCTTTCGGAGAGCATCAAAAGGTTTTTAATCCCCCATAATCTCACAGACATTGTCTCATCTGAACTTTCGAGGGGGCTTCTCTGACTCTACAGGAAGAGGATCTAAACACTTATGTCCATCTTTTGGGGATGAAAGGTCAATTCAGAAGAAGAATGGTACCTTTTACATTACCTATTAGCACGGGGCAAGAAGTGATGGGGGCTAGTGGCTTCAGACCAACCTGTGAACCTTTAGACCTAAGTAACAAGGGGTAGGAAAAGTTCCCTCGGCCCAATTAAACGAAAGTATATCGAGGGAAAGAGTTTCTTTAAGGGTTTGGGAACAGCTTTTCAGAAATGACTATACATGTGCATCCATGTCTCGTAAAAAGATAAATACATTAAGTCCATTAAATGTTCCGAGCAAAGGGTGCTTGGTCATTACAGTCTTTAAAAAACCTTCCAATTTTTTGGGGGCCTTAGAAGGCAATTGGACTTTATGTCCTTTAAAACCACACAAAGACAAACAGGAAAAAAGAAGTCATTTTTCTTTCCACTAGAAGCTTTGATTTCTTAAGTTGATAACCCTTTCTCTTTTGGTTCGATCCCTTTTGGGCTTTATAAGGGTTTAGCCCCAGGATACAGGCAGCAGCCTCGGCAACTTCTTCCCGGTTTAATCAGTTTGTTTTCTGATAATGTTCGTTTTGGGGAGGAAAGCTGTCAGGAACTGGTCAGCAACCATGAAGTCCCCTAAGAGTTTCATAACGTGATCAATTCCTGAACTCTTCCAAAAATTCAACAAAAAAAGATTTTTACCTGTAACTGCTGAAAATTCCCCGCCAGGGTGTAAAGGGGGCATACCTGAAATCTTTTCCCGTAAGAATAGTGTTTTTTTTTTATCTTTAAGGATTTTTCCTTCTTCTGTAGGTTATAAATTTCATATAATATCCTGTAAGCGGTACCCGAAAAAACTTCCCAATCTTTTAGCCCAGGTGTCAGCAGGAAATTCACAAGGTAGCTTTTTCAAACCTGATAATGATGAAGTAATGTCCCCCCTCGCGAAGGGGGGTAAAAAGGTGTTTAATATTGCACTCTGATGATGTTCAAGTACTCCCTTTCCCTAATTGTTTTGGTCAAAGTTAATTTTTATTCTCTAAAATTTAAGGGGGATTTTTTGAGCTGCGATCCTTTTTTCTATTTTAAATCAAAATTTTTTAGCTTTTTCCTCACTTCTATTTTTTCCCCCAACTTCTCTATCCTTGGCTCTTTCCTCAAGTTTTCTTAATTTAACCGTTCCCCATGATCTTAGCTTTTTTCCTCACTATTTTAGTTGTTCCTCACGTTCTCTATCTTCACATCAAATCTATACGCTCCTTTTTGTTTCTCTTTCTCTTTCTAACTGTCTTTTTTTTGGATTTCTCTCAATTCTCTCTCCTCCTTTTTTTTCCCTTTTTTCAAGGTTCTCTTTCTCCTTTTTCTCTTCTCTTTTGATTCTCTCTCTCTCCTTTTTTCATTCTTTCCCTTTTGTCTTTTTCTTCTCTTTCTCTTTTCAAGTCTTTCATCTTAGATAATGAAAGATTTAAAGTTTTCCCCCTTTTCCAATTCCCCGCGTTCATCCAAAAATGGTATTCCTCCATGTTTCAAGAATAACTTAAAATACAGGGGGGAAAAAAAGGTATTAAAGAAAACGGAGGGTTCAATTTCCCGCTCCACTCAAAATTAAATAAACCAGAGGCTCGATCCCCCGTTCATTAAAAATATGTATAATTAAAAAGAAGGGGTTTTAGCTTCGAGAAAAGTAAGAAATGGGGATTGACCATAATTTTAAACAAACAAGGAGTGCCACACATTCCCCGATAAAAAAAGAGTCAATGAAAAAATTGTATGGAAATATCGGGAAGTTAATTAAAAATTTTAAGTCACAAAAAATAGATGGAGATTTAAATGTTTTGTTGATTAAATAAATTGAGACTTTAAAAAATCACCAAAACTTTTTTAAAAACCCGTATGTATCCTACCAAGAGAATGATTACTCTTGGTGGGGGTAACCCACTTTTGGTATGTGGGTTAAATTCCAATGGAAATTTCGAGATGGATTTGAATCTGTTTCATTAATTTATCCTGGCAAGGTCGCCACTTGTGAAGGCTTTACTCCCCTGTAACAATTTCACAGTATTACAAGGGGGCGGGCTCCTCCTCGGGAAAATTAATGTATAGAAAAAAGAATAAGAACGAAAAAACAAACACTTTTTATTTAGAAATATAAAACCCCAAATAGGGAAATTTTAAAATCCTACATTAAAAAAAATAAAAAATAAAAATAAAAGTAATAAATTCAACGTTATAAATTTATAAAACTGGGTTCTGGGTTGGTGACACTGCATTTTGTTGAAATCGACCTTTGCTGATGATGGGGGGGGGGGGGGGGGTGCGGTGTTAAAAGAAAACCCCACCGGCTCATTCTTCACAGATTTTCTAGCTTTCATTATTTTTCCCAAATGACGGAAAGCGGGTTTTTCTCCCCTCCCAATTATGGGGGGTTAACCCTGCTATTGCATACACAAACGGGAAGTGATCAAAATTCGGGACTCTCAAACTTTTATCCGTTTCCTTTTAAATTCAAAATCGTTATTGGCAGTGACCCTCTCTGTCATCCAAGCTGGGAAAAATAGAAGGTTACCCCCTGCTTAAGAAATCACCTCCATGATAAGTCAATACCTAAAAGATGTGGTGAATTTTTTCAACAGTCAACTTTAAACAAGACTGAAGAACTAATTTTTATTGGGCAAAAATGAAGCTTTCAAACCAAAAAATCCCCTGAAACAAGGCAAGGGATGTCTTACAGTAGTGTGGGGGCTGGGTTTTTAGGGGTTCGTTTGGAAAACCGGGGCCCCCAACGTCACCTTTTTGGGGGGGGGGGGAAGAAGGAGGGGAAGGGGTAGCAGGATTTGACTGACCCTACCTTTCCAAGCAAAACCCGGGAATCAAACTACACTTTTGGGGTGGGGGGGGAAAAAGGCGGGGAAAAGCGGGGGTAGACTTGCCTTACCTTAACAAATAGCTGGCAATGAACATTGTTACTTAACGCTACTCCTATCTATTGAACTTTTCCCCACACGATGTTACAGCCCTAAACATTTTCACACTTTTCAGCATGGGGGCAATCCCAACTTGACTGTAGGCCCTGCTGCACTAGGTTTTTGGGGCTAGATTAGCAAAAGTCTCCTATTCAGTGATGAACTGGCACAGCTAGGGGCCTGTATCTGCGAGCCCCTGAAGTTGTCCGAAGAATTTTTTTTATCCATTTTATGCATGGAAATGATAGGAAAGCTGGAGGGCAATCTGG
>NW_026467464.1:0-13061 GCF_026875155.1 Cherax quadricarinatus
GAACCCCGCAAAATTTGTAAAGCGAAGCGAAACAGCAAGCTACACAATGTTCCTGCTACAAGCTTCACCCTAAGCTCAACCGTTTCTCTAAGTCCAGCTCTCGGACAGGCTACCCATATTACAACCTAGGATTTCAAATGGCCTGTTATCCCAGGTGTAATGGGAGCAAATAAACACAGTAGAAAAAAGTTTAGACTTATATTATCCTTCACCAATTTAGAACAGCAATATGTACACTATGTACAGTGATAAATATAGTGCACTCCACGGTAAGCAAGGCAGAAATAGAAGCCACAAGATAGCAGACCGTGCTTCAACCAGCTCTAGAATGGGAATGACAAGGGCAGACAGGAGAGCGGTATCCACATAACCTCTGCGATTGCCAATCCCACCTTCTTATTGGCTAGAACCTGGTCACTAGTTGAACGATGGGGCCCCATCATCAACTCTTAGCAACCTGGTTCGCTGGTTGGGGGAGATAGCCTGTAAATGAGGGTGTGTCCATGCGCCGAATAAAGGTTACGTACTCTTTGCATGCCACACCCATGCACTCTGCCCCAGGGCCAGACTCATGGAACTCTGTGTTCATCAAGAACTGCAAGAAGCCCCTATCACGAGCTTTTTTTCCATCCTATGGAGAGGGAGCATGGACACGGGGGTCGTCCCACAGATACTAAAAACAACAGACATAGCCCCACTCCACAAAGGGGGCAGTAAAGCAACAGCAAAGAACTACAGACCAATAGCACTAACATCCCATATCATAAAAATCTTTGAAAGGGTCCTAAGAAGCAAGATCACCACCCATCTAGAAACCCATCAGTTTACACAACCCAGGGCAACATGGGTTTAGAACAGGTCGCTCCTGTTTTGTCTCAACTATTGGATCACTACGACAAGGTCCTAAATGCACTAGAAGACAAAAAGAATGCAGATGTAATATATACAGACTTTGCAAAAGCCTTCGACATGTGTGACCATGGCGTAATAGCGCACAAAATGCGTGCTAAAGGAATAACAGGAAAAGTCGGTCGATGGATCTATAATTTCCTCACTAACAGAACACAGAGAGTAGTCGTCAACAAAGTAAAGTCCGAGGCAGCTACGGTGAAAAGCTCTGTTCCACAAGGCACAGTACTCGCTCCCCATCTTGTTCCTCATCCTCATATCCGACATAGACAAGGATGTCAGCCACAGCACCGTGTCTTCCTTTGCAGATGACACCCGAATCTGCATGACAGTGTCTTCTATTGCAGACACTGCAAAGCTCCAGGTGGACATCAACCAAATCTTTCAGTGGGCTGCAAAAAACAATATGAAGTTCAACGATGAGAAATTTCAATTACTCAGATATGGTAAACATGAGGAAATTAAATCTTCATCAGAGTACAAAACAAAATTCTGGCCACAAAATAGAGCGAAACACCAACGTCAAAGACCTGGGAGTGATCATGTCGGAGGATCTCACCTTCAAGGACCATAACATTGTATCAATTGCATCTGCTAGAAAAATGACAGGATGGATAATGAGAACCTTCAAAACTAGGGAGGCCAAGCCCATGATGACACTCTTCAGGTCACTTGTTCTATCTAGGCTGGAATATTGCTGCACACTAACAGCACCTTTCAAGGCAGGTGAAATTGCCGACCTAGAAAATGTACAGAGAACTTTCATGGCGTGCATAACGGAGATAAAACACCTCAATTACTGGGAGCGCTTGAGGTTCCTAAACCTGTATTCCCCTGGAACGCAGGAGAGAGAGATACATGATTATATACACCTGGAAAATCCTAGAGGGACTAGTACCGAACTTGCACACGAAAATCACTCACTACGAAAGCAAAAGACTTGGCAGACGATGCACCATCCCCCCAATGAAAAGCAGGGGTGTCACTAGCACGTTAAGAGACCATACAATAAGTGTCAGGGGCCCGAGACTGTTCAACTGCCTCCCAGCACACAATAAGGGGGATTACCAACAGACGCCTGGCAGTCTTCAAGCTGGCACTGGACAAGCACCTAAAGTCAGTTCCTGATCAGCCGGGCTGTGGCTCGTACATTACTTTGTGTGCAGCCAGCAGCAACAGCCTGGTTGATCAGGCTCTGATCCACCAGGAGGCCTGGTCACAGACCGGGCCGCGGGGGCGTTGACCCCCGAAACTCTCTCCAGGTGAACTCCAGGCAAGTGGTCAATTTTTAACAGCTGTTTTCCCGGAATTGCGGATGTTGCATCCGGAGGCTTGTAGACTACCACAACGACTAGGTTTTGGTTCTCGACCTTTACTACTAAAACTTCCACTACATCATTTGAGGCATTAAGCAGTTCTGTGCAAACAAGTGACTCTGCAATGTACAGGCCAACCCCCCCCCCCCCTTTTGCCTTTTCACTCTGTCACACATCTGTATAGGTTTGTAACCTGGGATCCATATTTCGTTGTCCAAGTGATCCCTTATGTGGGTCTCAGTGAAAGCCGCGAACATTGCCTTTGCCTCTGCAAGCAGTCCACGGATGAAAGGTATTTTGTTGTTTGATGCTGGCTTTAGACCCTGTATATTTGCAAAGAAGAATGTCATCGGACTGGTGATATTGTTAGTAACTGGGGGGGGAGGATTTTTTTTTTCCGGCATTAGCATCTGTATCTGTTGGTTTGGAGTGGAGGCCATCGAATGTGGTTCCACTCCAGGAATGACCTGGATTTGGTGTACGATTTCTGCCATTTCCTGCCAGTTTTTTTTCCTTCCTTGCACTAAAAAACCTCTCCCTCTTGAGTGGCTGTGATTACCCAGGTTTTCCCCATGGCCTGGATGTTTTGTATCTTTTTGTCCCCTTTAGATGGTGTGCCTGGCAATTTAAGTTATAGCACAGTCTTTCCTGTACTGATGAGGTACACAGTTCAGGGTGAGAAAGCTTACAGGAAGGGAGTTTGCATTTTCCTGTTGTCATATGGGCATGGCATTTTCTAGGGTGGTCATAGTTGCACGTCCCGTCTGTTTTTCCATATTTCCCATGTCTGCAGATACCAAGTGCATAGTATGTGCACAGGCTTGGTTTCCGTTTGCCTTGGGTTTCTGTGACTGTATTCCCTGTTGGTGCATGTTTCCCTGTCTTATTCCTATCCTCCCTAGCACCAACAATGGAGCTCCCACCAGTTGTTTTTTGGTAATATATCCTCACTATAGCTAGTGGAGTCCTCTTGTTTGCTAAATCCTGCGATATTTCTAGTTTGCAATATTGGTTTTATCTATCTTTGACTACACTTGTTTCCCTACTACGGCTCCTGTCCCCCCATGAGGTCATTTACATGTATTCCTTCCTGCGTGTAATTCCCGACTACCTGGACAAAATCTCCAGCTTCACCATTACTGTCCCCCAGGACAGCACCTCCAGTTTCACCATTACTGTCTCCCAGGGCAGCATCTCCAGCTTCACCATTACTGTCTCCCAGGACAGCACCTCCAGCTTCACCATTACTGTCTCCCAGGACAGCACTATCAGCCCCACATTTACTGACTACCAGGACTTCACCTCCAGCCTTACAGTTTCTGACTACATGGCCAGTATCAAGGGCAGTACCATTCAGCCCCAGACTTTTTAGTTCCCATCTGTTGTAGAAAGCTTTCAATCCAATTACACAACCTCGGGCAACGTGGGTTTAGTGCAGATCGCTCCTGTCTGTCTCAGCTACTGGATCACTACGACAAAGTCCTAGATGCACTACAAGACAAAAAGAATGCAGATGTAATATGTACAGACTTTGCAAAGCCTTCAACAAGTGTGACCATGGTGTAATAGCGCACAAAATGCGTGCTAAAGGAATAACAGAAAAGCTGGTAGATGGATCTATAATTTCCTCACAAACACAACACAAAGATTAGTAGTCAACAGAGTAATGTCTGAGGCAGCTACGGTGAAAAGCTCTGTTCCACAAGGCACAGTACTCACTCCCACTTGTTTCTCATTCTCATTCGACAAGAAAAGGGAGTCAGCCCACACCGTGTTTTCCCTTTTCAGTGACACCCAATCTGTAAAGTTTTCCATTGCAGACACGCAAGGCTCCAACAGACATCAACCAAATCTTTCAGTGGGCTGCAAAAAAACAATAAAAGTTCAATGATGAGAAATTTCATTATTCCGATATGGTAAACAGGGGAAATTAAAACTTTATCAAGTAAAAAAAAAATTCCTTCCACAAAAAAGAAAAAAACCCAAAATTTCAAAAACCTGGGGTGATCTTTTTCTCGGGATTTTCACCTTCAAGAACCATAACATTGTATCAATCGATCTGCAAAAAATGACAAAGGGAATGAGAACCTTCAAAACAGAATGCCAACCCCTGAAAACTCTTAAAAGGGCCCCTTTTTCATCTAGGCTGGAAAAATTGCTGACACTAACAGTACCTTTCAAGGCTTTGAAATTGCTGACCTAGAAAAGCACAAGAAAACCTCAAGGGGCATCAGAATAAAAAACCTCAATACTGGGAGCGCTTTAAGTTTTGAACCGTAATCCCGGAATGCAGCGGGAATATCATAAAATACACCCTGAAAAAACCTAGAGGGATTAGTAAAGGAACTTGCACACAAAAATCACTAGCACGAAAGCAAAAGAGTTGGTAGACGATGCAACATCCCCCCAATGAAAAGCAGGGGTGTCACTAGCACGTTAAGAGACAATACATAAGTGTCAGGGCCCCCGAGACTGTTCAACTGCCTCCCAGCATACATGAGGGGGATTACCAATGATCCCTGACTGTCTCAAGCTGGCACTGGACAAGCCCCTTTAAAGTCGGTACCTGACCAGCCAGGCTGTGGCTCATACATTGGATTGCGTGCAACCAGCAGTAACAGCCTGGTTGATCAGCTCTGATCCCCCAGGAGGCCTGATCACAGACCAGGCCGTGTAGGCGTTGACCCCTGGAACTCTCTACAGGTAACCTCCAGGTGCCTTGCCTTTAACCCCTCAAACTGTCCAAACCTACATCGGTGTCCGCGTGCGTGGCACTCCCACGTACGTCTACCTTTTATTTACGTGTGTGTTTTAAACCTTGGCACGGTAAGCGTGAGTTGCCTAGACATAACACAATGAGTCGGTGCACACTATGACAAAATTCATGCAAGGATGGAAATCTCCTTCTCATTTAACACTTTACTGCCAAAGCCCCTTTCTCAAACCATCATTCTGTGTCCATAAATTTCTGGAAAAAAAAAAAAAAGGATTTTTTATATGAAATGATACAGAATATTTTCCAAATGATAATGACACCAAAATATATAAAATTTGGCATCAAAATCTTTTGCAATTATGCTTGCTTGAAATTTGCCGTCTCAGCAAATGTGTGTGCATCAGCCAATTTTGCAGACTTTCGCCTCTATTTTCGGCCAATTCCGTTCTTCCAGTTCACCAGACTCCTACCTATTTCTTTACAGCTCCAGTATTGCCATCAACTGAGTACAACAAACCACCCATTTACCAATTTCAACTAACCAATAATTTCGTCATAAATTTGACACATTTCACACAAAACTCACGTCTCTGTGCCCCTCTTGTATTTCTATTCTCATTTTCTATTCACAAAAAAATACAACATTTACTGTTATGCACACTACTACTACTACTACCACATGATTGTAAAAATGGTATAAATATCAGTGCACTAGTCAAACAATGGAGACAAATGGTTTTTAATACTTGACGTGCTGTTGGAGTGTGAGCAAAGTAACATTTATGAAGGGGTTCAGGGAAACCGGCAGGCCGGACTTGAGTCCTGGAGATGGGAAGTACAGTGCCTGCACTCTGAAGGAGGGGTGTTAATGTTGCAGTTTAAAAACTGTAGTGTAAGCACACTTCTGGCAAGACAGTGATAGAGTGAATGATGGTGAAAGTTTTTCTTTTTCGGGCCACCCTGCCTTGGTGGGAATCGGCCAGTGTGATAATAAAAAAAAATAATAAAATAGTCAAACAATATTAGACTCCCCAGCTGACACATATTGGATGTGTCATGTCATTTGCTTACTCTTCAACATTTGTCAAAATCAAACAAACAAAACATTTCTGCTACTTTCAGCTCAACTTCAGGTTCCTTTTCAATGCTGTACGAAGATACGCCTCGGAATCAGCATTTTAATCCAAAAACACAGTCAGAGTTTCTGTTTCTCTCGCCGTGCGCCGCTTGCTGCAGAATTTCTTTTGTGTACTGCACACTGACCACACACACCCCTTCTCTCGCATGTCGCCCTACCGCCTTTTCTCCTGCTTCATTTCAATCCGCTACAATTATCGAGTGTGTCTACATCCAAAACGATGGCTCGTGACGCGTGTGTGTACGGCCGGAACATTCGTGGAGTTAAACGCTCAATTTTTTTGCTGCCAAAATATTCAGAGTGCTATCGACTTCGACGTTCGTCTACGTTTCGACACTTTCGGCTTTAAAAACGACAGGCAAAACAATTTAAAGATAAAACCATATACAGTGCTGTACTGCTATGTCTCCCACACTATTCTAATGTCAAATACCCACGTTAGCCCCATATATATTCTAATATTAGTTACTAAGGTTCTAAGGAAAAATCCACAAATTACTCAAACTGCAAATTCACGGAGGTCGGCCGTATTCTCCATTTCTTTGTGTGATTTGATGGTATAAAACGTGTATTGCTCCAAATAGATGTGATTTTCATTGCTTAGGCAATGCAAGTACCTTGAAACTGACCTCAAACTAGTGCAATTATTACAGTTTTGCTGATATTCCACAGCAAACAAATCACATCACCCTTGTAATACATGTCCAACTAGTCAGTCCATGCCCATTTACTAATGTGCTGACATTATTTACACTATTATTATTTAACCTGCTCATCTCCTACCGAGGCAGGTGACCCACAAAAACACTTTCGCCGTCGTTCACACGTAATCTTCACTGCCTTTGAAGAGGTGCTCACATATGACACTCAGATATCCCTCCAAACAGCCAGTGTCCCCCAACCCCTCCTTTAAAGTGCAGGCATTGTACTAGTACTTCCCACCTCCAGGAAAAAAAATCCTGCTAACCAGTGTTCCTAAATCCTTTCACTAAATATTACCCTACTCACACTAAAACAGCTCGTCACATCCCAAAAACCATTCGTTTCCATTCGCTACTATCTAACGTGTGCACAAGTGCCTGCTGCATTCCCGAGCCTCTTGCACACAAAACCTTTTAACCCCCTCCCTCCATCCTTTCCTGACACAACCCTTACCCCTCCCCCTCCACTACATATTTTATAACACCCTCAAAGTCATTCTATTTTGCTCCATCCTCTCTAATGACCAAACCATCTCAATAAAACTTATTTTCTTTTTTTCAACTCTACACCTCCTAATTTCCAACACCACCAATTCTCTACATACCATTTACACATCTCCCCACTACCCCAGCCTCCTCCTCACTGTAGCATTCACAACCCATCCTTCACAACCCATACACATCTTAGCACCACTATACTTTCATACATCCCATTCTGTGCCTTCCTGGATAATTTTTCTGGCGTCTCCACAGACATCTCGATGCGCAACTTACCTTTTTCCTTTCAGAAATTCTATGCTTAACCTTGTCCTTCATTAAACCATCTGCTTGACAAATCTACTCTCAAATATCTCAACACGTTCACTTTTTCCATACTCCATCCCTCTAATCAGATGGATACCCCACTTTTTTCTTTACACAACTAATTTGTACTAACAATGTAGTAGGTTAGTAGACAACCAACCAACCGCCCAGGGAGGTGCAGTACTACCGTCCTACCAAATGAGTGTGAAACAAAACCCGTAATTCTTTTGCATGATGCTAAGAATGCTGGTGTCTGTCTGTATCTTTTTGTCTCAAACATACAAAGTTGCAGCTATGTTCTCCTACTTCTACTTACACTTAGGTCACACTCCACATGCATGTACAATCATATATATACTAACCACTGGGTTCTTTGTTTCTTTTCTTCTATTTTCTTTCTAATTCTTCTTCTTTATTCTGCTTATCTCCATGGGCAAGTCAAAGACACTTCTTCCTCCGTAAGTTATGCGTGTCCTACGAGGCAACTAAATGCTTGTAGCAATGGGCTAGTAACCCCTTCTCCTGTATAAACTACTAAAAACAACAACTTTATTGAACTGGCATGTTTGAATGTCTACTGAAGATTGATAGCAAAGAAATTATTGCTAATACTATCAATGAAAACAAGTTGGAAACAGAGCAAAGTGAAACAAAGCTCTAGGGGGTTGGTTGGTAAGTTAACTCACAACTATCTGACACAGTTAAAACTACTAAGGAGGAGGTAGCAATAATGTTGATGGATCAGTTATGGAGAGACAAGAGGGAATACAAGTGTAGAGGAGAGAGAGACACAGAGAAAGAGAATATAGTGAGATTTTGGGACATGTTAAACAAGTGTGTATCAACTTGTCAGAGAAGGCACAGCAATTGTGGTAGGGGACCTAAATTCTAAAGTAGGACAATATTTAGATAGGGTGTGGTAGGTAAATCTGGGGTGCCAGGTGTAAATGATAATGGGAAGCATTTCATTCAACTTTGTATACAAAGGAGTTTGGTTATAGGTAACATATTTTTAAACAAAAGAGGATAACTAAGTACACATGATATAGGGCATAATCAAAGTACTATGTAGTTTGTTGGAATACGTATTTGTAGATAAAAGACTGTTGGTGTAGACTTCACAAACTACATATTATAGAGGGGCCACACACATATCACATCACTTTTTACTTGTAGCTAGACTGAGAGTAAAAGGTAGATGGGATACAAGGAAAATGCAAGCAGCAAGCAAGCAAAGAGAGGTGAAGGGTTTATAAACTACACGAGGAAGAGGAGGAGACAGTTACGCTAAGATATAAGCAACTGTTGGAGGAAACAGGGCTACTGCAAGTATAGGCAATGGGGTACAAGATGTATGGCACAAGTTTACCAATAGTGTTAGTGTGTTAAGCACAAGTTTATGGTTGCAGCAAAGTGGGTGCAGGAGAGAACAAGAGCAACTGGTAGAATGATGATGTAAACAGAGTAGTAAGAGAGAAAAAAGTTAGCATACAAGAGTTTTTTACAAGGTACTACTACAAGTGATGCAAGGAGGGAGGAGTACATACGTGACGAGAAAAAAAATGTTAACAGTGGTGAAGGAATGTAAAAAGAGCAAATGAGACAATGGGTGACATGTTCTTATCTGCAAATTTTGTTATAATTAAAAACATGTTTTGGAGTGAGATTAACAAGTTGACAGAGCCTACGGAATGAATGCATTTACTTGATAGTTAAAAATACTAGAGTTATTAAATTGAGTGTGAGACGTATCGGGAAGATGGAGGGAACAATATTTTGACCACTGTTAAATGGTGGTGATCGAGATATTATTATTATAATCAAAAAGAAGCAATAAGCCACAAGGGCTGGTGATCGAGATAGATACATAGGGAAACTGTCAGTCAGTCATTTTGTGTATAGGGCAAGGAGGAATAACATACCAGTGAGCAAGAACCAGTTGCAGGTGTGGGAGCAAGAGCGTGGGGCAGTGAGTAGAATCAAAGGGGGTAAAAGCAGCTGGGATTGATGGGATAAACATACAAAATGTTAGAAGCAGGTCGAGATATAGTTTGGGAGTGGCTAGTGTATGCAAAAGGGTAAGGTACCTAGGGATTGGCAGAGAGCATGCATACTTCCTTTGTATAAAGGCAAAGGAGACAAAACAGTGTGTCAAAACTATAGGGAAATAAGTCTGTTCAGTATACCTGGTAAAGTCTATGTATTGTAGTTATTATTCAAACAACTCAGAGTAAAACATACAGCAGAATAGCAGATGGACAAGGAGGCTTTAGCAAAGGCAAGGGGTCTGTAGACCAAGTGCTTGCAGTCAAACATATAGGGTCAACACTATTTAGATAAAGGTGAAGAGCTTTGTGTGGCATTTATGGATTTGGAAAAGGCCTATGATAAGGTGGCAATGTGGCAAGTGTTGCAAATGTATGGAATACGAGCTAAATTATTGAGAGCAGTCCAGTGTCTTTGTGAGAATGACGAGGCTCGGGTTACAGTGTGTAAGAGAGAGGGACGTTATTTCCCAGTAAAAATACACCTTAGACAGGGATGTGCAGTGTCGCAGTGAAAACCGGCAGGCTGCACTCTATTCCTGGAGATAGCAAGTAGTAGTAGTAGTAGTAGTAGTAGTAGTACAGTGCCAGCACTCTGAACAAGGGGTCTTTGTTAAAGTTGCAGTTTTATAACTGTAGTGTAAGCATACCTCTGGCAAGACAGTCATGGAGTGATTCATCAAACTTTTTCGTTTTTTGGGCCATTCTGCCTTGTTAGGAAATGGCGACCTTACTCTTATTTACATTCAAGTTCAACTTGATTTACACGCCCTCCCAAACTCGTCCAGTAACCTTTGCAACTTCTCTTCACATTCTCCCAAAACCACATCATCAGCAGCAAAAACTCAGTCACTGAACACCCCAATTTTGTATTTCATTCCCCATAATTTAATCCAACCCCTCTCTCAAACACCCTTCCATTTACTTCTTTTACACCTCCATCTAAAAATATGTTCAACAAACCACAACACCATGGTGACATTACACCCCTGCCCCCATCTAAGGTCTAATTTTAGTGCAAAGTAATCGTCTCCCTGTCTCCTCTACACATCCTAACCTGAGCCTCACTATCCTCACTAAAACTTTTTACAGCATTTACTAACTTACTTCATATTGCATAATAATACACTTGCAACATATGCCACATTGCTCCCCTTCAATCATATGTCTTATCTAAATCCATAAATGCAATCAAAACATCCCCAACTTTATCTAAATATTGTTCACTTATATGCTTCAGTGAAAACACTTGATTTGGGAATGTGTGTAAAGGTAGAAAGTTGAAATTGAAAATAGAAAAGACTAAGGTGATGAGAGTATCAAATGATTTAAGATAAATAAAAATTGGATATCAAATTGGAAGGAGGAGTATGGAAGAAGTGAATGTTTTCAGATATTTGGGAGTTGATGTGAGTAGTACTGATTTCTACAGAGCGGTCTCTCAAAGGATGCCGCCTTTTCACACCTAGGTGTTACTTCCGGTCTAGGGTTTCTACAGAGCGGTCTCTCAAAGGATGCCGCCTTTTCACACCTAGGTGTTACTTCCGGTCTAGGGTTTCTACAGAGCGGTCTCTCAAAGGATGCCGCCTTTTCACACCTAGGTGTTACTTCCCGGTCTAGGGTTTCTACAAGACGATCTCTCAAAGAATGCCACCTTTTCACACCTATGTGCTAATGACCTTTTTCACACCTATGTGCTAATGACCTTGACCCCCGCCCCCCCCCCCCGCGCCCCCCAACCGCGCCCCCAACCGCGCCCCCCCGCGCCCCCCCCCGCCGCGCCCCCCCGCGCCCCCCCGCACCCCCACCACCGCCCGTCGCAACCGAACAGCCCCCCGCCCCCCCCCCCCCCCCCCCCCCCCCCCGCCCCCCCCCCCGCCCCCCACCGCCCCCCTCCCCCCGCGCCTCCCCCCGCGCCCTGCCGCGCCCTCACGCCCGCCGCGCCCCGTCGTGCCCGCCCTTCGCGCCCACCTGCGCCTTCTGCTGCGCCTTCTGCAGCGTCGTCCGGATCGCCCCCCCGCGCCCCAAATTTTTTTTTTCCGATTTTTTTTCAAATTTTTTTTGAATTTCATTTTCTTATGATCTTCTTCTCCTTGGATCAAATTTTTGAGTTTCCCCCTCCCACTTTCAACCCCCAATTTTTCTCGATAATACAAGTTTTGAATTCCCCCCTATGGGGGGTTCGAAATTCTTATGATCTCCTCGGGGTCAAGTTTTAAGGTTCCCCCCTCCCACTTTACACCCCCCATCCCAAATTTTTTTGAATTTTTTTTTTCTCGATAATACAAAGACTCTACTTTCCTCGGATCAAGGTTTTGGATTCCCCCTATGGGTTTCGAAATCAAAGTCTCCATCTCCTCGGATCAAGCTTTTGGATTCCCCCCCCTCTGGGGGTAAGCATTGAACTCCTCCTATGGTACTCTCTCTTACTACTGGTCTAAACAAGTATTCCTCTCATTAAGTTAAATGAAGTAAAAAGCATGTTTACTCGGCGATCAGTGACGTCACACACACACACACAGGCTGAATCTTGTCGACTTCCCCCCTATGTCAGTGACGTCACATGATGACCTCACACATACAAGCTGAATCTTGTCGACTTCCCCCCTATGTCAGTGACGTCACATGATGACCTCACACATACAAGCTGAATCTTGTCGACTTCCCCCTATGTCAGTGACGTCACGTGATGACCTCACACATACAGGCTCAATCTTGTCGACTTCCCCCTATGTCAGTGACGTCACATGATGACCTCACACATACAGGCTCAATCTTGTCGACTTCCCCCTATGTCAGTGACGTCACATGATGACCTCACATATACAGGCTCAATCTTGTCGACTTCCCCCTATGTCAGTGACGTCACATGATGACCTCACACATACAGGCTCAATCTTGTCGACTTCCCCCTATGTCAGTGACGTCACGTGATGACCTCACACATACAGGTTCAATCTTGTCGACTTCCCCCTATGTCAGTGACGTCACGTGATGACCGCACACACAGGCTGAATCTTGTCGACTTACCCCTACACATTTCATATGCAACATAGGGAAAACATTTTCACTCTTAACCCAGGATAACCCAAATAATTTCACATTTTTTCGTTAATACCCACAACAATCCACAATTTCTTCACAACACAAGTCTAGACATTTTTCTCGTTTTAACTATTTCATCTCAGGTCACTCCCCACGAAGTAACCTTCTCTCTCTCCTCCTCCCCACCCTCCCGAACCCTCACACTCCAACCATCACCTCACAATTTTCACTCATAACCCCCAAATTTTCTCGTTTTAACTATTTCATCAGAAAGTCACCACAACACTTATAACCACTTTTCGATAAATTCACTAGTCACAATTTTACATATTACGAAGTTAATACGCACACACACCTCACTTTACTTTGATTTGACATTCTAATTCT
>NW_026467466.1:0-13226 GCF_026875155.1 Cherax quadricarinatus
AGGGAAAAAGCCAAAAAATTTGTGAAGGAATTTCAAGGATTCATACACGTGAAAAATTTTAAAACCTGACAAGTTTTAATTGTGAAAAAAAGGCCTGTTTGGAAGAAAATGCCAAGCAGGACCTACATTACTCAGGAGGAAAAGGCACTCCCAGGACATAAGCCATTGAAAGACAGGCTTACTCTGTTGATGTGTGCCAATGCTAGTGTGATTGCAAAGTGAAGCCTTTATTGGTGTATCACTCTGAAACTCCCAGAGTGTTCAGGAAAAACAATGTCCTCAAGGCTAATTTGTGTGTGCTGTGGAGGGCAAACAGTAAGGCATGGGTCACTAGGGACATTTTCTATGACTGGTTACACCATGCATTTGCCCCCCATTGTGAAAAATTACCTAATTGTAAAGAAATTAGACCTTAAGTGCCTCTTGGTATTAGACAATGCTCCTGGTCATCCTTCAGATGTGGCAGAGCGACTTTCTGCGGACATGAGCTTCTTTAAGGTCAAGTTTCTGCCTCCTAATACCACTCCTCTCCTGCAGCCCAGCAGGTCATTTCCAACTTCAAGAAACTGTACACAAAAGCTATGTTTAAAAAGTGCTTTGTAGTGACCACAGAAACTCAACTGACTCTAAAAGAGTTTTGGAAGGATCACTTTAATATCCTCAATTGTATAAACCTTATAGTTAAGGCTTGGGAGGGAGTGACTAAGAGGACCTTGAACTCTGCTTGGAAAAAACTGTGGCCAGAATGTGTAGACAAAATGGATTTTGAAGGGTTTGAGGCTAACCCTGAGAAGTGTATGCCAGTTGAGGAATCCATTGTGGCATTCGGGAAGTCCTTGGGGCTGGAGGTTAGTGGGGAGGATGTGGAAGAGTTGGTGGAGGAGGACAATGACAAACTAACCACTGATGAGCTGCTAGATCATCTTCAACAGCAAGAGGCCAGACCTGAGGAAACTGCTTTGGAGGAGGGGATTGAGAAATTGAGGAAGTTGCCTACTTCAAAGATTAAGGAAATGTGTGCAATGTGGCTTAAAGTGCAAACCTTTTTTTTTATGAAAATCACCCTGACACAGCTACTGCAAGCCGTGTTGGCAACCTGTATAATGACAACGTTGTGACCCACTTTAGGAAAGTCATAAAGGAACGAGAGGTACAGGCCTCTATGGACAGATATGTTGTGCGACAGAAGTCCAGTGACTCTCAAGCTGGTCCTAGTGGCATTAAAAGAAGAAGGGAAGTAACCCCAGAAAAGGACTTGCTACCTTGAGTCCTAATGGAAGGGGATTCCCCTTCTAAACAGTAACAACTTTGACACTCTCCCCTCCTCCCATCCCATCAATCATCACCAGATCTTCATTAAAGGTAAGTGTCAATT
This sequence comes from Cherax quadricarinatus, assembly GCF_026875155.1. Lineage (NCBI taxonomy): Eukaryota > Metazoa > Arthropoda > Malacostraca > Decapoda > Parastacidae > Cherax > Cherax quadricarinatus. Next base: position 1,376 of record NW_026467466.1, read on the forward strand.
ATTCTATTGTTATTGTTGTTATTGTAATTATTCTACTGCATTAAACTTTATATTTCAAGTGGTAAAAAATTTTTTTCATACTTTTGGGTGCCTTGCACGGATTAATCTGATTTCCATTATTTCTTATGAGAAAACCAATTCACTTTTCGATATTTTCGGTATTCGATGAGCTCTCAGGAATGGATTAATATCTAATACCCTGGGTCCACTGTACACTCTCCAGGCCTGCAATATTGCCAGCCTTGAAGGGGCCGTTAGTGTACAGCAGTATTCCAGCCTAGAAAGCACAAGCTTGGCATCCCTAGTTTTGAAGGTTCTCATTATTCATCCTATCATTTTCCTAGTGGATGAGGTAGATACATTGCTGTGGTCTTTGAAGGCAAGATTTTCTGACATTATCACTCCCAGGTCCTTCACCTTACTTTTCCACTCTATTGTATGGTTAGAATTTGTGGTATACCCTGACACATTTTTAATTTCTTCAAGTTTTTCATATCTGAGTAGTTGAAATTTCTCCTCATTGAACTTCAAATTGTTCTCAGTGGCCCTTTCAAAGATTTGGTTGATGTCCACTTGGAGTCTCGCAGTGTCTTCAATGAAGGTCACTGCCATGGTGATCAGGGTGTCATCCACAAAGTAAGACACGGAGCTATGGCTTATATCTCTGTCTGTCAGAAATGAGGATGAGGAATAGAATGGGAGCGAGTACTGTGCCTTGTGTAGTAGAGCTTTTTACCATGGCTGCCTGGAACTTTACTCTGTTTACTGTTACTCTTTGTGTTCTATTTGTCAGGAAGTTGTAGATCCATCTACCAACTTTTCCCATTATTCCATTGCCCTGCATTTTGTGTGTTATTACACCATGGTCACACTTGTCAAAAGCTTTTGCAAAGTCTGTGTATACTACATCTGTATTTATCCTCTACAGCATCCAGGACCTTGTCATAGTGGTCCAGTAGCTGGGACAGGCAGGATCGACATGCTCTAAACCCATGATGCCCTGGGTTGTGTAACCAATGGGTATCTAGGTGGTTGGCTATCTTGCTTCTTAGAACCCTCTCAAAGATTTTTATGATATGGGATGTTAGTGCTATGGGACTGTCGTTCTTTGCAATTACTTTACTGCCACCTTTGTGGAGTGGGGCTGTGTCTATTGTATTTAGTGTGTGTGGGATGACCCCTGTGTCCATGCTCCCTCTCCATAAAATGCCGAAGGTACACAATAGGGACTTCTTGCATTTCTTGATGAACACAGAGTTCCATGAGTCTGGGCCTGGGACAGAGTGCATGGGCATGTCATTAATTGCCTCTTCAAAATCTTTTGGAGTTATAATAATATCCGAGAGTTTTTGGCTGACCAAATTTTGGGTTTCATTCATAGAGAATTCATTTGGATTGTTAACCCTTAGAGTGGGCAGTGGCTCGCTGAACACTGAGTCATATTGGGACTTTAGTATCTCACTCATTTCTTGGCTATCATCTGTTTATGTCCCATCCCGCCTAAGCATGGGCCCAATACTGGATGCTGTTTTTCCTTTAAATTTGGCATAAAAGAAGAAGTATTTTTTTTTCAATTTCCTTTAGGGCTTTTAGTTCTTCTGGTGATTCTTGTCTCCTATAAGATTCCTTTAGCTTAAGTTCGATATTTGCAATTTCACTGACTAGTGCTTCCCTTTGTATTTCACATATATTGACCCCACTCAGCAGCTCTGTGACTCTTTCCCTTCATCTGTATAGGGAACATCTCTCTCTTTCTAGTTTACATCTTCTATTTTCCTTAATGGAATGTGTCTTGAGCAGATCTCAAGAACCACAGAATTAATTTTTTCAAGGCAGATGTTCAGGTCCGTGTTGTTTAGGATATCTTCCCAGCTTGTTTCATTTAGGACACGGTTTACTTGATCCCATTGTATGTTTTTGTCATTGAAATTGAATTTCGTGAAGAGACCTTCATGATTGCTTACATTTTGCTGGTCTGGAGCCCTGTGCATACATGTCTGTACCTCTAATATACAGTGGACCCCCGCATAGCGACTTTAATCCGTGCAAGAGGGCTGATTGTTATGCGAAATGTTCGGTATGCGAATGAATTTTCCCCATAAGAAATAATGGAAATCAAATTAATCCGTGCAAGACACCCAAAAGTATGAAAAAAAAATTTACCACATGAAATAATACATTTTCCTACACACAAAGAGAAGGATACATGCACAATAGTAGAGTATACATGCACAGTATAAAATTGTGCATGTACTAGTCTACTAAATGAAGAATAAATGACACTTACCTTTATTGAAGATGCAGCAATGACTGATGAGACACTGTGTCCGGGGAGTGCCTTTTCCTCCTGAGTACTGTAGTCCTGTTTGGCATTTTCTTCCAGAACAGGCCTTATCACACTGTGTATGCCACTACGATTCTTAAATCTCTCAAACCAACCTTTTGCTGGCTTTAAAATTCACCAATATGAGCACTAGTTCCAGGCATTTTCCCCTCTTCACCTGGTGTTAGTCGACTGGTGTGGGTTGCATCCTGGGAGACAAATTAAGGACCCCAATGGAAATAAGTTAGACAGTCTTCGATGACACTGACTTTTTTGGGTTATCCTGGGTGGCAAATCCTCTGGGGTTAATTGTTTCTTGGTATTCTCAATAAGCCACACCAACAACGGTGCTACAGCAGCAGCAGCAGCTGACGGTGTACAACAGCAGCAGACGATGCTACAGCAGCAGCAGACGATGCTACAGCAGCAGCAGACGATGCTACAGCAGCAGCAGATGGTACTACAGCAGCAGCAGCAGCTGACGGTGGTACAACAGCAGCAGCAGCTGACAGTGCAGCAGCAGCTGACAGTGCAGCAGCAGCTGACAGTGGTAAAAGCAGCACCAGCAGCTGTACCACCAATAGTAGCGATGGTTGATTGGGGTTTATTATACAACCTGGCCAGCTCGGAGACACACACTCCACTTTCATACTTATCAATGATCTTTTTCTTCATCTCTATAGTAATTCTCACCCTTATTGCTGTAGGGTTTGGCACTAGAAGCTTTCTTGGGGCCCATGGTCCACTTATTTTTCCAGAAAAAAAATCACCAAAAACACTGTAATAATACAAAATGTTCCGATTGTATGCTTGGATGTTACCGCGGAGGCTGGCTGGTAAATAATGCCACCGGTGGAACATGTGAGCGTGGCTCAGGCCGCACATTGGACACGTCTCGGACGAAGAGCGGTGAGCGGGTTTTTGGGCGGTATGCGAGGCAAAATTTTTGCGAAAAAAGTGAGCGGTATGCGGATTGTACGGTATGCGATGCGTGCGGTATGCGGGGGTCCACTATATTGTGATCTGAGTGAATTGTCTTTGATACAGTTATATTATGTATCAGATCATTGTTGTTAGTGAAGATAAGGTCCAGCAAAAGTTTTAGTCTTGTAGGCTCTACTATTTGCTGGTTTAAGGTGCATTTGTTGCAGAGATTTGACAGTTCCCTAGGTAGTATGTTGGCAGACAGCAACCACCCAGGGAGGTACTACCGACCTGCCAAGTGAATGTAAAATGGAAACCTGTAATTGTTTTACATGATGGTAGGATTGCTGGTGTCTTTTTTCTGTCTCATAAACATGCAAGATTTCAGGTACACCTTGATACTTCTTCTTACACTTAGGTCACACTACACATACATGTACAAGCATATATATACATACCCCCCCCTGGGTTTTCTGCTATTTTCTTTCTAGTTCTTGTTCTTGTTTATTTCCTCTTACCTCCATGGGGAAGTGGAACAGAATTCTTCCCCGTAAGCCAGCGTTTTTGTAAGGGGAAACTAAAATGCCAATAGCAAGGGCTAGTAACCCCTTCTCCTGTATATATTACTAAATGTAAAAGGAGAAACTTGAATTTTTTCCTTTTGGGCCACCTCGCCTCAGTGGGATACGGCCGATGTGTTGAAAGAAAGAAAGAAAGATTTAACAGTTCAGTGTATGTGAATTTTCATCTGAGCTGCCTCCTGGGGTGATCTCTGCTAAAACATTGTTTGCTATACTCCTCCATTTTAGGTGTCTCAGGTTGAAATCTCCTAGTAATAAGATGTTTGGAACAGGAGTTGGGAGATTTTCTAGGCAGTGGTCAATTTTCTCAAGGTGCTCCTGGAATTGCTGGGAAGTTGCATCTGGAGGCTTGTATACTACCACAATGACAAGGTTTTGGTTTTCAATCTTTACCACCAAAACTTCGACTACATCATTTGAGGTGTTTAGTAGCTCTGTGCAAATGAGCGACTCTGTGACATATAGGCTAACCCCCCCCTTGTTGCCTGTTTAGTCTGTCGCATCGAATAGGTTTGTAACCTGGGATCCATATTTCTTTGTCATAATGACCCTTTTAAAGGGGGTTTTCTCGAATGCTTCAAACATTGCATTTGACTCCTTGACAGTCCTTAGATGTAAGAATTTTGTTGTTTTTTGATGGCTTTAGACCTCTGTATGTTTGCAATGACAAATGTCATATTTGTGGAATTTAGGGGGGGATTTATTTGCTGGCTCTAATATCTGTTGTTCTGGGGTAGAGGCCAATGTCCGTGCCTCTGCTCCAGAAGTTTTCAGGTGGTGAAGGACTACTGCCCATTTCTTGCCATTCTTTTTTCTCTTCGACCCAAAAAAAACCTCTACCCTGAGAGGTTGAGGTTCCTCTCTTTTGTTTCCCATAGTCTGGCTGGTCTGTGTTTTCTAGTCCCCTTGAGATGAAATGCCTGGCAGTATGCATTGTAGCATTTTCTTTCATGGATTGATGAGTGACATATTTCCGGATGAAATAAGTTGCAAGAAAGGAAGTTTCACTCTTTCCCGTTGTCATGTGGGTGTGGCATTTTTTTGGGCAGTCAAAAAGGGGCATGTCCCACCTGTTTTACCAATATACTGTGCCTGCAAAAACCCAAGGCATAGTAATTTCATAGATTGTACTTCTGTTTGCTAGGGTTTATTGTAGCTGCATTTACTGTTGGTGCATTTGTTTCCTGTTTCCTCAATATCTTTTTACCCCTGTATGGATATCAGTCTTCCACCAAGTTTACTGGTAGTGTGTCGACACTATTTCCCCGAGCCGCATCCCTTTTGATCCATCTTCAGTACAGAGAACCTCTGTGGACTGAATAAGGTTGTCTTCAGTGTCCTCCAGGAAAACGCTAGTACCCTCACAAGCTCTATCTTCTAATACTTCACTAGAACCCTCTGGAGCACTTTCCTCCCCGGACAACACTAGCCCCCCTCAGCACTGTCCTCCAGGCAGCACTAGCCCCCCAGAAGCACTGTCCAAGACAGCCCCATCCCCACTACCCATCTTTTTTACACAACTGATTTGTCTTTCAAGAAGGATATTTTATTGGTGTTCTTGTCTTTTAATATAGATGTCATTTCCTCATACAGATGTATCTCATTTGGGAAAACCCAGAAACATCTCTCTGAGTTTATGTCAAGTGGGTCCCCTAGTTTTTAATCCCTGCACATACATGGGACCACTGACCACACAGATGGCAAGCAATCCAGGGCCTGTCTTCGTCCTTTACCCTTTCTGCAGACTACACAGATCTTCAGGGTAGTGATCCTCTTACAATACTGGACAACTCTCTTAGCTAGCTAGTCTATAATTCCCCAATGCCTTTATTTTTTTTTTTATTTTTTAGCAGTTCTTCTGATTTGGGTTTAATTCCAATGAAACTGTTTGAATCCACCCAAATCTGGCTTTATTTCCACAAAAAGCATTTGAATCCACCTGAATCCAGCAAAATCCATTTGAATCCTCCTGAATCCATGAACTGGAAGAATCCAGTCACTGTATATAGTTTTTCTAATAATTACCTTAACAGTATATCTGTCTCTTTGTATTTTAACTATTTGTTGTATTTAAATTTTTGTACAGTTCTTCCGGTTTGGCTTTATTTCCAACGAAACCATTTTAATCCACCCAAATCTGGCTATATTTCGAACAGACTGTTTGAATCTGCCCAAATCCAGCGAATCTGGAAGAATCCAGCTAGTGGATCACTGTAAATCTTTTTCCTAATAAGCACCTCAACAGCAGATCTGTCTATCTGTATTGTAACTATCTGTTGTAGTTCATGTTTGAGTGTTTAGATAGGGCACATAGAGCCCCATCATTAGTGAAACCATCAGAGGATACATTGTTATCAATGAATCCATTTGAATCTGGTTGCTGGATGAATCCAGGCAGATCTGGATTAGGCTCACTGGATGATATTTGACTACTCATGAAAAGGACTACTGGGAAAAAAATTTTAAACAGAGTAATGTATGTTCATTTGATACAGAAATATAACTTGCGTGTTTGGCGCCGATGGCTTCAATATATGAGAATAACTGAGGAATAATGATTTTGTTGTGTATAAGTGACTGCTGCTAACAAAAGGGTTTAAACCCCACACTGTTTATGTCACCCATCACAATCAGTACTAACAACTATACACTGTTTATCATATTTCTACAAAACTGTAGACTTTTCGTATTTCCTCGAGATTTTGCACCTCTTCGTATTTCAACAGTAATGTTTTACTCCCTGGAACCACTAATTATAAGTCAGGTGCAATAGCAGACCTACGTGGGAGGTTCTGATGACTGCTGGCAACTGTTTACAATATGAACTGTCTCTTTGGGCCTAAACACTTCAGTTTTAAATTTCACCTTATCCTTTATTATCCATATACTAGGGTACCACTCTGGTATACACTATAGCACTATGTATAACATACTATTATCAGGGAAACTGTCTTTCCTCTGACATAAAAGTTCTAATATTATTTTCACGGTCACTCTAGGCCTCAAGTTCCTCTCTCTGAGAGTCTGGTAATGTTTGTTATTGTACACTGATTCTCCTTTTTTTGACTCAGTAGATATTATTTTCTGCTAGATAAGTTCCAAGAGCTAGAGGAATATATCTTATAAGTTCACTGGCACAGCTTAAAGTTCTAATATGCATGAGAGACCGTGAAAAACATGAAAAAACACGGCGGCACGGAGATGGACGGATAACTACAATACCTGTTACTTGTCAATAGCGAGACTTTCTGCTAAATGTTCCTCATTTTCATCACTGTTTTCTCCTCCACTGGTTTGCTGCTCTGGACTTACAACCATCTGCACAATTTTTGAGTCAGCAAAATGATGAAATTTGAGTCAGTATAATGATGAAATTTGAAATTATGCTAGAAAAATTAGTGCCAGATTACTGAGGTAAGCAGATTACTGATTGTTAAGACACTTGTGCAACATCTGGTTATCTTTATTGTAGATGTTTCGCTATCCAGTGGCTTTATCAATACAGATTCTTTGGACATAATAAGAAAACTGAAGAGCTATATACAAAAGATGAGGTAATCAGTCCCTCAGCCTTGGAGGTGGTGTTTAGAGCACCGTGGTCATAGAGATTCTAAAGCAGAGGCAAGGAGACTGGCGCTTATATAGGCATCAGTGAGTACGGACGTGTAGCAGATGAGGGCATAGTCACTGGTAGGTGGGATACCCCAGTGGAAGAAGGTCCTTCCCAAAATGATGGGTTAGTTGTAGTAGCCATGAAGAAGGTCTTGTAGATGTCCTCTGAACCAAGATACCATGATGTTGCAGTGCCTGACAAGTTGTGCAAGACAGGCATACAATACCGACAAGATGAAAGTTAAGACACTTGTGCAACATCTGGTTATCTTTATTGTAGACGTTTCGCCATCCAGTGGCTTTATCAATACAGATTCTTTGGACATAATAAGAAAACTGAAGAGCTATATACAAAAGATGAGGTAATCAGTCCCTCAGCCTTGGAGGTGGTGTTTAGAGCACCGTATAAACAGATGTTGCACAAGTGTCTTAACTTTCATCTTGTCAGTATTGTATACCTGTCTTGCACAGATTACTGATTGCCGGATTAGTGATGGCTGACCTGTACTGAAACTAATGCTTGTTTATCAGTCTCCAAATCCTCACACTCTGAGAGACTACAACCATTGATTGCTTCCAGTTCTTTGGCCGTCAAATAGGAAAACATGGGTGAATAAAGCTGTTTTCCAAGACTTGATTTCAAGTTATTTTTGCCCAGCTGGTGAAAACTATTGCAATGACAGCAATATCATGTTTAAAGCATTACTGGTATTGGATAACATCCCAGGACATCCAACTACACTTAGATCATTTTTTTTGACACAAAACACATCATTATTGCAGCACTTTGTTCAAGGAACCTGGAGTTTGCCTGGAGAGAGTTCTGGGGGTCAATGCCCCATGGCCCAGTCTCTGACCAGGCCTCATGGTGGATCAGGGCCTGATCAACCAGGATGTTGCTGCTGGCTGCATGCAATCCAATGTAAGAACCACAGCCCGGCTGGTCAGTTATCGACTTTAGATGCTTTTCCAGTGCCTGCTTGAAGACAGACGGGGTCTATTGGTAATTCCTCTTATGTATACTGGGAGGCAGTTGAACAGTCTTGGGCCCCTGACATTTATTGTGTTATCTCTTAACATGCTAGTGGCACCTATGCTTTTCATTGGGGATGTTGCATCGTCTGCCAAGTCTTTTGCTTTCGTAGTGAGTGATTTTTGTATGCAAGTTTGGTACTAGTCCCTCTAGGATTTTTCAAGTGTACATAATCATGCATCTTTCCTGCCTGCATCCCATGGAGTACAGGTTCAGGAACTTCAAGTGTTCCCAGTAATTGAAAGGTGCTGTTAGTGTGCAGCAATATTCCAGCCTAGATAGAACAAGGGACCTGAAGAGTGTCATCATGGGCTTGGCATCCCTAGTTTTGAAGGTTCTCATTATCCATCCTGTCATTTTTTCTAGTAGATGCAATTGATGCATTGTCATGGTCCTTGAAGGTGAGATACTCTGACATGATCACTCCCAGATCTTTGACGTTAGTTTTTTGATCTATTTTGTGGCTAAAATTTGTTTTATACTCTGATGAAGTTTTAATTTCCTCACGTTTACCATACTGGAGTAATTGAATTTTCTCATCCTTGAACTTCATATTGTTTTCTGCAGCCCATTGAAAGATTTGGCTGATGTTCACCTGGAGCCTTGCTGTGTCTTCAATGGAAGACACTGTCATGCAGAATCAGGTGTCATCTGCAAAGGAAGACATGGCACTGTGGCTTATATTCCTGTCTATGTCTGATATGAGGATGAGGAACAAGATGGGAGCGAGTACTGTGCCTTGCAGAACAGAGCTTATCACCGTAGCCACCTCAGACTTTACTCTGTTGGCTACTACTCTTTGTGTTATATTTGTCAGGAAATTATAGATCCATCTACCAACTTTTTGTTATTCCTTTAGCGCGCATTTTGTGCACTATTACACCAAGGTCACACTTGTCGAAGGCTTTTGCAAAGTCTGCATATATTACATCTACATTCTTTTTGTCTCCTAGTGCATCCAGGATCTTGCCGTAGTGATCCAGCAGTTGGGACTGACAGGAGCAACCTGCTCAAAACCCATGTTGCCTGGTGTTGTGTAATTGATGGGTATCTAGATGGGTAGTGATCTTGCTTCTTATGACCCTTTCAAAGAATTTTTATGAAATTGGATGTTAGTGCTATTGGTCTGTAGTTCTTTGTTATTGCTATACTGCCCCATTTGTGGAATGGGGCTATGTCTGTTGTTTTTAGTAACTGTGGGATGACCCCAGTGTCCATGCTCCCTCTCCATAGGATTTTAAAGCACATGATAGGGGCTTCTTGCAGTTCTTGATGAACACAGAGTTCCATGAGTCTGGGCCTGGGACAGAGTGCATGGGCATGTCATTTATCACTTGTTCATAGTCATTTGGCATGAGGATAATGTCAGATAGGCTTGTGTTTTCCAAATTCTGTGACTCTCTCATAAAAAAATCATTTAGATATTCAACTCTCAGTCTGGTTAGTGGCTTGCTAAAAACTGAGTCATATTGGGACTTGAGTAGCTCACTCATTTCCTTGCTGTCATCTGTGTAGGACCCATCTTGGTTAAGAAGGGGCCCAATACTGGATGTTGTTCTCCACTTTGATTTGGCATAAGAAAAGAAATGCTTTGGGTTTCTTTCAATTTCATTTACGGTTTTTAGTTCTTCCCACGATTCCTTACTCGACAGTAGTGGAGAGTGTAGGTGTAGGTGGGTACATGCTCGTATGGTAATGTGTGGAAAGTGTGGGAGTAGGTGGGAAGGTGCTGGTATAGTAGTGGAGAGTGTAGGTGTAGGTGGTTAGGTGTTGGTACAGCAATGTGGAGAGTGTAGGTGTAAGTGGGTAGGTGCTGGTACAATAGTGTGGAGTGTGTTGTGGTACAGTAAGAGTGGTAGTGAAATAAAGTACCTGGTGAGTGTGTTGGTACAGTAAGAGTGGTAGTGTAATAAAGTACCTGGAGAGTGTGGTGTACAGTAAGAGTGGTAGTGTAATAAAGTACCTGGAGAGTGTGGTGGTACAGTAAGAGTGGTAGTGTAATAAAGTACCTGGAGAGTGTGGTGGTACAGTAAGTGTGGTAGTGTAATAAAGTACCTGGAGAGTGTGGTGGTGGTACAGTAAGAGTGGTAGTGTAATAAAGTACCTGGAGAGTGTGGTGGTACAGTAAGTGTGGTAGTGTAATAAAGTACCTGGAGAGTGTGGTGGTACAGTAAGAGTGGTAGTGTAATAAAGTACCTGGAGAGTGTGGTGGTACAGTAAGTGTGGTAGTATAATAAAGTACCTGGAGAGTGTGGTGGTACAGTAAGAGTGGTAGTGTAATAAAGTACCTGGAGAGTGTGGTGGTACAGTAAGAGTGGTAGTGTAATAAAGTACCTGGAGAGTGTGGTGGTACAGTAAGAGTGGTAGTGTAATAAAGTACCTGGAGAGTGTGGTGGTACAGTAAGAGTGGTAGTGTAATAAAGTACCTGGAGAGTGTGGTGGTGCAGTAAGAGTGGTAGTGTAATAAAGTACCTGGAGAGTGTGGTGGTACAGTAAGAGTGGTAGTGTAATAAAGTACCTGGAGAGTGTGGCAGTACAGTAAGAGTGGTAGTGTAATAAAGTACCTGGAGAGTGTGGCAGTACAGTAAGAGTGGTAGTGTAATAAAGTACCTGGAGAGTGTGGTGGTACAGTAAGAGTGGTAGTGTAATAAAGTACCTGGAGAGTGTGGTGGTACAGTAAGAGTGGTAGTGTAATAAAGTACCTGGAGAGAGTGGTGGTACAGTAAGAGTGGTAGTGTAATAAAGTACCTGGAGAGTGTGGTGGTACAGTAAGAGTGGTAGTGTAATAAAGTACCTGGAGAGTGTGGTGGTACAGTAAGAGTGGTAGTGTAATAAAGTACCTGGAGAGTGTGGTACAGTAAGAGTGGTAGTGTAATAAAGTACCTGGAGAGTGTGGTGGTACAGTAAGAGTGGTAGTGTAATAAAGTACCTGGAGAGTGTGGTGGTACAGTAAGAGTGGTAGTGTAATAAAGTACCTGGAGAGTGTGGTGGTACTGTTGCAACCCCTGAATGGGTTACAATGATTATTATGTATATTTGTAATGTATATTATCTTTTCATGTAATTTTATATTGCTTATATTTGCGATAATAGCTAAATCGCAAATGTATGACTTTATATTATTATTTGACTGTTATATTGTTATTTAGCTTATGTTGTTAGGATATATATAAAATGTGCTCAGTTAGTCTTGATTGTCAAACTACTGTAATTATCGCTTGTCGCTCGTTATACTGCCGGCTTCTGAGCTGCAGTTGTCCACGTAGCTATCACGTGATCGAGGGGGGGGTGTCCTCACCTCGTGTGAAGTATTCAGTCTGCTGGAGACTCGCTTGCTGGGTTTGGGCAGATTGTCTGCTGACAGTCTGCTGGGGACTC
>NW_026467467.1:0-13386 GCF_026875155.1 Cherax quadricarinatus
AAAATTGGGTTTGCTTTTTCTTGCCCGTGTCTCCCTACGATTTCAGATATATTGACCTCTTTTAGCCGCTCTGATTCTTTTCCGTCGCCTGTAAAGGGAGCCCCTTTGTCTTTCTATTTTACATCTACTCCTCCTTTTTCTTAGAGGAATAACCCTTGTGCATACATCGAGTGCCACCTAGTTAATCTGTTCTAGGCATAAATAGGGGTCTGTGTTGCTTAGTATATCTTCCCAGCTTATATCGGTTAGGACTTGGTTTACTTGGTCCCTCTGTTTTTGTTATTGAAGTTGAATTTGGTGAATGCTCCCTCGTGACTAATCTTATTTTGTCGGTCTGGGGCTCCGCGCATACATGTCTGAACCTCAATTATGTTGTGATCTGAGTATATTGTTTTTGATATGGTGACATTTCTTATCAGATCATCATTGTTAGTGAAGATGAGGTCTAGTGTATTCTCCAGTCTAGTAGGCTCTATTATTTGCTGGTTTAAATTGAATTTTGTGCAGATTTAAAAGCTCACATGAGTGAGTTTTCATCAGAGCTGCCTCCTGGTGTTATTACTGCAACAATATTATTTCTATATTCCTCCATTTTAGGTGCCTTAAGTTGAAATCCCCCAGGAGAAAGATGTTGGGGGGCCGGACTGGAGTTTTTCCGGGACAGTGGTCATTTTTAACAGCTGTTCCTGGAATTGCTGGGATGTTGCTTTCCGGAGGCTTGTAGACTACCACAATGACTAGGTTTTGGTTCTCGACCTTTACTGCTAAAACTTCCTACATCATTTGAGGCATTTGGCAGTTCTGGGGCAAACAAGTGACTCTGCAATGTACAGGCCAACCCCCTCCTTTTGCCTGTTCACTCTGCACATCTGTTAGGTTGTAACCTGGGATCCATATTTCGTTGTCCAAGTGATCCTTTATGTGGGTCTCAGTGAAAGCCGCGAACATTGCCTTTGCCTCTGCAAGCATCCACAGATAAAAATTTATTTTGTTGTTTGTTGCTGGCTTTAGACCCTGTATATTTGCAAAGAAGAATGTTATCGGACTGGTGGTATTGTTGGTACTGGGGGGGGGGGATTTTTTTTCCGGCATTAGTATCTGTAGGTTTGGAGTGGAGGCCATCGACTGTGGTTCCACTCCAGGAATGACTGGATTTGGTGTACGATTTCTGCCATTTCCTGCCAGTTTTTTTCCTTCCTGGCACTAAAATACCTCTCCCTCTTGAGTGGCTGTGGCTACCCAGGTTTATCCATGGCCTGGATGTTTTGTATCTTTTTGTCCTTTAGATGGTATACCTGGCAATTTAAGTTATAGCACAGTCTTTCCTGTACTTAAGAGGTACACAGTTCAGGGTGAAAAGCTTACGGGAAAGGGAGTTTGCATTTTTCCTGTTTGTTCATATGGGCATGGCATTTCCTAGGGTGGTCATAGTTGCACGTCCCATCTGTTTTTCCAGATTTCCATGCAGAGATACCGAGTGCATAGTATGTGCACAGGCTTGGTTTCCGTTTGCCTTGGGTTTCTGTGACTGTATTCCCTGTTGGTGCATGTTTCCCTGTCTTACTTCTATCCTCCCCAGCACCAACAATGGAGCTCCCACCAGTTGTTTTTGGGAATTATCCTCACTATTGCTAGTGGGGAAACCTCTTGTTTGCTATTTCCTGCGGTATTTCTAGTTTGCAATATTGGTTTTATCTTATTTGACTACACTTGTTTCCCTACTATGGCTCCTGTCCCTATGAGGTCATTTTATATGTATTCCTTCCTGTGTATAATTCCCGACTACCTGGACCCAAAAACTCCAGCTTCACCCTTACTGTCTCCCAGGACAGCATCTCCAGCTTCACCATTCTGTCTCCCAGGACAGCACCTCCAGCTTCACCATTACTGTCTCCCAGGACAGCACCTCCAGCTTCACCATTACTGTCTCCCAGGACAGCACCTCCGCTTCACCATTACTGTCTCCCCGGACAGCACTATCAGCCCCACATTTACTGACTACCAGGACTTAATCTCCAGCCCTTACAGTTTCTGACTACATGGCCAGTATCAAGGGCAGTACCATTCAGCCCAGACCTTTTATGTTCCCCTCTGTTTTTTTGAAAGCTTCCAGGTTTTCTATGAAGGCAGCTTTGAGTTGACCTCTTTTAATACCCTTGTGATTTTAGTCCACAGATTTCTCATTTGGGCATACCCAAAACACTTCCCTGTTTTAAATACTGCTTGTAGTAGTTCTTGGAATCGCACAAGGGGCGTGACACCGATTCCACAAAAAGCAATTTATGCATGTGGAAGCCGTTTGTTTGACTGACCACAGACTACACACAGCTTCATAATGATTTGGATGGTTGATTTACTGCAATTCTCTAGCAACCTCTTGAATATTCCATTAAATAACCTCCCTTTAAAAGAAGCTCTAGCTATTTGTATTTCTGTTTCTAACTGTTTTTGTATATTGGACAGTTCCACGTTCCTGATATATATTTAATGTTTGTGTTTGAATAAAAATTCAAAATAAAAAGCAAGAGTAATATCAGAGGGGCCCCAGAGATGTGACTGATTAACAAAGAACGTTATTTTAGAGCCAGAAATGTCTGCATTATTCATTCTGAACCCTATTTTGAAATTGGCATATTTTTTAATTTGCATGAAATTGGCCAAATTGCAAATTTCTGACCACATTATTGGGTAGTTGAAATCAGTAAATGGGTAGTTTCTTGTACTCAATCGACAGAACAAATAGTTCTAAAGAAATAGCTGAGTTTGGTCGACTGGAACAATGGAATTAGCAGAAAATAGGGCTCAAAGTGGGCAAAATTGCCGATTCTTAAATATCGCCAAGGTTGCTAACTTCTTGAGAGTGTAATTCCATAAGTTTCCGTCAAATTTCATTCTTTTGGTGTCATTACCATCGGGGATTTTTTTTTTTTTTTTTTTTTTTTCAAAATTTTTTCGACACCAGGATTTGGGGTTGCGACAGTGAAAGGGTTAAACCATTTATGAAATCTATCAGACACTGCAGCATCATGGGATCTTGATACAAAGAATTCTTCAAAACTTGTCTAACCTTTGGACGAAGACCTACTTAGACTAGTGGATGGTTCCACCATGACCCTGCCTCCTCCTGCTTCGCCTGACTACAGTATGTAAGCCACGTCTACAGCCCTATGCTGTACATTCTACAAGATTGATGGACTGAACACATTGACTCAAGGTTGAGGGACTGATTACCTCATTCTCCTCCTGTTCAAGTTTCTCCTACGTATGGACTGATGAAGCCACTGTGTGGCGAAACGTTTCCTCAATAAAGATACCCAAGAGTTGCATATGTGTCTAATTTATCAAGGCTCAACACAGTTGAACAGGCAATCCAGTTTACACTAGAAGAGTCCAATGGCAAGCTACCTTTCCTAGATGTCGCCATTCACAAAGTAGATAACCTAACATTCCAAGTTTACTGGAAACCTACAAATAAAAAATGATCTCGCACGCTTCTATTCCTGTCAAGATATGTACTAAGACCAAAAGAGGCATCATCGAATTTTTCCCAAGAGTATACCGAATTTGTAGTCCTGAGTTTCTTGCCGAGGAATGTACAGTGGAACCTCAACTTACGAGTTTAATCCATTCCAGGAGATAGCTCATAACTCAATTTACTTGTACATAATTAATTTTCATTTAAATTAATTGAAAAGCCATTAATTCTTTACTGCACTCTGGAGAGATGAGAAAAATGCTTGAATATGATGCTATTATCAACTGTACAGTTTATTTAACTATCATAATTTGTCTAATATGACAAACAATATAATTAGCACAGAAACATTATATATACACCTACCATCTGACTTACGACCGTGTTTTTTATGCCAAATTTCTGGGAAATAAACAACTATTTGTATTGTACACAGTGTTTATCCTAAACCTGACAGTATAAAATACAGTACTAACAACATAAAAAGTAAAGTAAAACATGAAATACCAAAATAAAACAGTCATTACAAAAATGTTTTGTTGATATTCAGCAGTAAAGTTCGACTTACGACCATTTCAACTTACGACCGGTTTCTCGGAACCGAACTCGGTCATAAGTCTGATGGTAGGTGTACTCTAGAATGAATAAAATAGGTCATAATATGGTGGCAGAGGCAGAAGCTTCCACCATTTCGGTCCCAATTTGACTATAGTATCTTCCCATGTTCTTACTGTAAGAGAAAATTTAGTATTTTTGTGGCTAACTGCAGTAGATCACTAGGACCCATGGTTAGAAAAAAGAAATTTGGCCAAATGACTAAAAAAAACGCCAACAAGCACGAGAGAACTGCCCCCCCACAGCGATGTAAACATGTTTACTGCTTACCAGCTGTGCCAACTAGCATAAGCAATCTGAATTATTACATACGTATTATGCATTATTATTATTATTATTATTAATTTAGGGAACTGAAGCTCTGTTGTTATTATAATAATGCAGTAAACTGCCACTGAAGAATTGGTGCACAATTTTATGTAACATGTCGTATAATTAATTTAACATGGTTCAGTTTGTGGGAAGGAAAAAATTTTCTTTTGCTCAAGCGGCCACCTTGTTGTGTAGCAGCCGGAGAGCCCTACCTTACCACTCCCTGACACCACCCCACCATCCCTGATTCATGTGTGTTTAGTCTTTCACTGCTACAAGACAGCCGTGTTTGTCAATTGTGTTATTTATTTAATTTGAACAGAGAGAAGTACAAAAAATACAGTTACGAGCAGCATGCCAAAGCCACTTGTATGCAGAGTATTATGGGCAGGCTTAAAATTAACTTATCTTAACTAAGCAATGATGTATTCAGTGATAAAACATTGTAAACAGATAACAATAAAGCACAAATGAGTATTACAATGACAGGTCATATGGTTGCATGCATTGCTGTACATTCGGTAGAATGGAGTATTCTGTTAGGTAGTGTAATTAAAAAATAAAGTTTGATTGGATCTTAGGTTTAACATTTGTGATAATTATGAGAAACATTTAAGATATACAATTTATAAGGCTCAATTATTCAGTATTTATTTGGTTTTGGGTGAGTAAGTGATCTTTGAGAAGAGACTAATTTATAAACAGATAAGAAAAAGGAGTAGATGTAAAATAGAAAGACAGGTGCTCCCTTTACAGGCGACGGAAAAGAATAACAGAGCGGCTAAAAGAGGTCATATATCTGAAATGCGTTTGGGAGAAGCGGGTCAGAGAAATAGCAAGCATCGAACTCAAGCTAAAGGAATCTTATAGGAGTCAGGAATCGCGGGAAGAACTAAACGCCATAAATGAAATGCTAAGAAACCCAAAGTACTTCTTCTCCTATGCCAAATCAAAGTCGAGAACAACGTCCAGTATTGGGCCCCTACTTAAACAAGATGGGTCCTACACAGATGACAGCAAGGAAATGAGTGAGCTACTCAAGTCCCAATATGACTCAGTTTTCAGCAAGCCGCTAACCAGACAGAGTGGAAGATCAAAATGAATTTTTTATGGGAGAGCAACAGAATCTGGTTAACACAACCCTATCCAATGTTATCCTGACGCCAAATGACTTCGAACAGGCGATAAATGACATGCCCATGCACTCTGCCCCAGGGCCAGACTCGTGGAACTCTGTGTTCATCAAGAACTGCAAGAAGCCCCAATCACAAGCCTTTACCATCCTATGGAGAGGGAGCATGGACACAGGGGTCGTCCCACAGTTACTAAAAACAACAGACATAGCCCCACTCCACAAAGGGGGCAGTAAAGCAACAGCAAAGAACTACAGACCAATAGCACTAACATCCCATATCATAAAAATCTTTGAAAGGGTCCTAAGAAGCAAGATCACCACCCATCTAGAAACCCATCATTTACACAACCCAGGGCAACATTGGTTTAGAACAGGTCGCTCCTGTCTGTCTCAACTATTGGATCACTACGACAAGGTCCTAGATGCACTAGAAGGCAAAAAGAATGCAGATGTAATATATACAGACTTTGCAAAAGCCTTCGACAAGTGTGACCATGGCATAACAGCGCACAAAATGAGTGCTAAAGAAATAACAGGAAAAGTCGGTCGATAGATCTATAATTTCCTCACTAACGGAACACAGTAGTAGTCAACAGTAAAGTCCGAGGCAGCTACGGTGAAAAGCTCTGTTCCACAAGGCACAGTACTCGCTCCCATCTTGTTCCTCATCCTCATATCCGACAGACAAGGATGTCAGCCACAGCACCGTGTCTTCCTTTGCAGATGACACCCAAATCTGCATGACAGTGTCTTCCATTGCAGACACTGCAAAGCTCCAGGCGGACATCAACCAAATCTTTCAGTGGGCTGCAGAAAACAATATGAAGTTCAACGATGAGAAATTTCAATTACTCAGATATGGTAAACATGAGGAAATTAAATCTTCATCAGAGTACAAAACAAATTCTGGCCACAAAATAGAGCGAAACACCAACGTCAAAGACCCGGGATGATAATGTCGGAGGATCTCACCTTCAAGGACCATAACATTGTATCAATCGCATCTGCTAGAAAAATGACAGGATGGATAATGAGAACCTTCAAAACTAGGGAGGCCAAGCCCATGATGACACTCTTCAGGTCACTTGTTTTATCTAGGCTGGAATATTGCTGCACACTAACAGCACCTTTCAAGGCAGGTGAAATTGCCGACCTAGAAAATGTACAGAGAACTTTCACGGCACGCATAACGGTGATAAAACACCTCAATTATTGGGAGCGCTTGAGGTTCCTAAACCTGTATTCCCTGGAACGCAGGAGGGAGAGATACATTATATACACCTGGAAAATCCTAGAGGGACTAGTACCGAACTTGCACACGAAAATCACTCACTACGAAAGCAAAAGACTTGGCAGACGATGCACCATCCCCCCAATGAAAAGCAGGGGTGTCACTAGCACGTTAAGAGACCATACAATAAGTGTCAGGGGCCCGAGACTGTTCAACTGCCTCCCAGCACACATAAGGGGGATTACCAACAGACCCCTGGCAGTCTTCAAGCTGGCACTGGACAAGCACCTAAAGTCAGTTCCTGATCAGCCGGGCTGTGGCTCGTACGTTGGTTTGCGTGCAGCCAGCAGCAACAGCCTGGTTGATCAGGCTCTGATCCACCAGGAGGCCTGGTCACAGACCAGGCCGCGGGGGCGTTGACCCCCGGAACTCTCTCCAGGTAAACTCCAGGTAAATTATGTTTGCTAGGAGCCTGCCTGTAGGTTACCTGGAGTCTACCAGGTATATACAGTTTCCTCGTCCATGTGTTAATTTCTGTACATATCCTCGCTGTACATTTCATCAGTAATTAGCTGCTGTTGCTGGTATTAGTAGCTTAAGTTAACTTAAGACACATTACCTTAAGGCCTAGAGCTATCAACACTTCGAGCTTGCAATGTTCCAGAAAAGAGGTCCAAGCAAATACGATCACTCCAACAAAGGCGTTCCTATTTGCTCGGACCACCTCCTCTACAAAACTGCAAGCTCCTGGTGTGTTGATTGCAGCACGAAAGGCCGAGAACTTTCAACTTCCCCCGTGGTTGTTTTGCATACAGATCAATTAATCTTCCGAATTAGTTTCCATATGGGTTACTGAGCATGGAACTCACGAAAATTTAAATACACGCCAGGTTAATCAAATTTAAAGCTTACCGATTACACGAGGGTCTGCACGTAACTTGCTGATCACCAGGGTCTGCACGTAACTTGCTGATCACTAGGGTCTGCACATAACTTGCTGATCACCAGGGTCTACACGTAACTTGCTGATCACCAGGGTCTACACGTAACTTGCTGATCACCAGACATCAACACTAATCCAAAAAATAGGTAGTTAAACTCCTATATACACCGACATGCACAATGGGGCGTAAATATTCTGTTTGTAAATCCTTACAGGAAGTAGTTAACCTACGTGTGAAGAGAGCACAGAGTGAACTAACGACCGTTACTCAGCCAGGTCACAAGGTAATGGATGACAATAACAAGAAGAGAAGTTAGAGGCTTCGTGTTACCAAGTGAATGACGTCAGTGAGGTTAGGAACCTAAATCACAGGTGGCGCAGTCATCATTGTTCCACCACTGTGATAGCGATTAATGCCAGTCAAACATACCTAACAACCACACAGTTTAATTAACGCACACAGAGACAGAGGGTACTCTGAAGGTGTCAAACATGAATTCAAGTTCTGGAGCTGTAAAGAGTGAGGAGAGGAGGCAGGGGTGGAAAATTTAAAAGGCCTTAGGTGTATGACTGTAAACGTTAATGGTTTATGTAGCAGTATGAAGAGAGAATGGTTTCGTACTTTTCCGAATAAATCTAGGGTGGATGTTGTGTTCCTTCGTGAGCATAATTTTAAAGAGGGTAGGGTGTTGGAGGTGGCAGGTTTTCGAGTAGTTACCCTGCCATCTCCCCGTTTAAAAGGTGGTTTGGGTATTTTAATAAGGGAGACGAGCCCTTTTGTTTTGCAGAGAAGTGAGGGGGGAGGGAGGGTGTTGCGTGTGGATGGGTGGTGGATGGGTAAGCGAGTGTCGTTTGTGAGTGTGTATGCCCCTGCGGACAATAACATACAGGTAAAGAATGAATTTGTGTGTGAGGATCTTGTGTTTTTCTTACATGCGCTGCCAGAGGTGGCAATAGTTGGTGGGGACTGGAATTGCGTAATCTTTTTTTTATATATTTTTATTAAAACAAATACAATATTACAAGTAAAATAGAAACTTCATATGCGAACAAAAGGTTCTAAAAACCCTAAAGCATACAGATGTGAAGAAAAAACGTTAAAATATTTCGTGTACAATTTCCCTACCATCAGAATAAAATTATTATTATTATTATTATTATTATTATTATTATTATTATTATTATTATTATTATTAAAGATTTTTTTTTATATTTTATTTGAAAACTTTAACAGCTTACTATTAAATAAAAAGATATAAAATGTGGTACAGTAGGATCCTAAATCCTACACAACATACACTAACAAGTTTAACAACACATTGTAATTGACATAAAAGAGGTTACCCATATACACTCACAAATTTTTCCATATAACATACTACTATAATATAAACAATATAAACTATATAACTATATAAACTATATAAAATATAAACTATATAAACCTTACAGATTTGTATAGTTAAACATACTAATGACTGACATATGACAAAGGTTCACAACCTTCACAGTAGAATAATCAGAGGAATGACCTACGTCACAATCTCAGTTAAAAAAAAAACTAAAAAACAATATAAACTATATAACTATATAAACTATATAAAATATAAACTATATAAACCTTACAGATTTGTATAGTTAACATACTATGACTGACATATGACAAAGGTTCACAACCTTCACAGTAGATAATCAGAGGAATGACCTACATCACAATCTCAGTTAAAAAAAAAAATAAAATACATGCACTTCCCAAAATTAACCCCTATACAATAAGAATTACCTAAAAACATACATACGTGCCTCACTACAATCCCACTTTTAGCACTGAAAAAAAATGAAAATCCTAAGCCTCACACTTATACTAAATAAATATTAATAAATATTACTAAATATTAATACAGCCTCTTCCACCGGCTGAGTACATTATATAAAGTAAGAGACTAAACCATACTCTCCCATTACAATTTTTTAACGAGGCATTACAAATTTATGGAAGTCATTAGCATTCCATAAGATAAGATAAGATAAGATAAGATTTCGTTCGGATTTTTAACCCCGGAGGGTTAGCCACCCAGGATAACCCAAGAAAGTCAGTGCGTCATCGAGGACTGTCTAACTTATTTCCATTGGGGTCCTTAATCTTGTCCCCCAGGATGCGACCCACACCAGTCGACTAACACCCAGGTACCTATTTGCTGCTAGGTGAACAGGACAACAGGTGTAAGGAAACGTGTCGAAATGTTTCCACCCGCCGGGAATCGAACCCGGGCCCTCGTGTGTGAAGCGGGAGCTTTAGCCACCAGTATGCCCAATAAATTAATCCAGGGAGCATAGGCTTATGCCCCTGAGAGAATGGAACACTAATTAGTCCATTTTGAGGGTTCAATAAATATGGATGGCCATGGAGTTGGTGCCTATATGCAGTAATGTGCTGGGGCTGGCTTGGGATACTGAGAGAGACTTGTTATTGTTAAAGTCTCATAATTCCAGTATGCCCAATAAATTAATCCAGGGAGCATAGGCTTATGCCCCTGAGAGAATGGAACACTAATTAGTCCATTTTGAGGGTTCAATAAATATGGGTGGCCAGTGAAGATGGGAAAATTGTACTCCACATTATGTAAGTCGTCTAGCAACGACCTCCGCCCGACCGCAGTGTGGAAAATTTTTTAATTTTCCGAAACTATAGTGCCTAATAGGTGTTTAATGTGTCTATATGGGTCAAAAATGTATTTGAAAATAAGAGTAGAACCAAGAGTTCCCTTTGCGCATGCGCGGATGTGCGGGGGGTGAGGCGCGGATTGTTTTGAATGTGGTGAAGAAGCTGAGAAAGCATGGAACCACGAAATTGACATTCACGGCGGCCTAAGAGATTAATATAAGGCCTCATTTCATAATAAGAAGTGTCGTAACTGTTCCTGGTGGAGAGTGAGGGAACGTGATTTACGGGACCACGGTAATAGAGTGGTAAAATGTGTGATAAGAGTAGGACCGGGTGGCAGGTGCACGGCCAGGGTGTGTGCCCAGGGGACATACCCGTGTGTTAATCCTCGCTCATCGGCCTCAGATCTTAATGGAGTGACCTCTAATTTGTATAATAGTTATGAGACGTTAAATCGTCTTGTGAATGGTAATGTAATCAGTGATAATAACATTGAGTTAAGAGAATGCGGGATGTGAAATAAGAGCGCCTTGCTCCGAGTGAAACGTGTGACTCTCGTACCGGGGATAATGGAGATTTATGGAATCACGAATTCTAACCGGGACCAACCGACGGATACCTCGTCCTGCTGGAATAAGAACCGTGTCGGTGTAGCAGGACATCGAAACTGAGATGGTGAATGGAAGAAATAAGGAGTATCAATCACCCACAGTTAAGTAACCCTTCTAGTTATAACAAACTTATGCTGGCCAGTTGTGTTATGTTGTAATTAGATATGTTATGAGTGATCCAACTACATCAAGTGACCACCAGAGAACATCTGGTAAGTGGTGGGATTATGTACAAATGTTTTCCTTGATGGATGTATCCAGGTGTATCCTACCCCCCTCCCCTTCATTCAGCTAAACTAATATAATCTATACAGTCCACAATTAATTAGTAGCACCGTACTTGTGGGTGCTACCCAATCCATACTGGTCTCGGATAGATATGGATAAGATTGTGAGGTCGAGGGGACCACTTGGTGCGACCAGGGGTGGTTAAGTTTTCTCACATGTCTACACGGGGTGACTACGGTAAACAATATGATTGTCTCCCAATGAGATTACTGGTATGTATATAATGTTGAGGTACATACAGGTAAGCACCCTAGAAAATTTTCCATACCCACATACACCTTACTCTCACCCCTCCCCAGGAGGCGATCCCGCTGTGTCCCCCTGAATTCCCCCTTCTCGTATGTAATCCCCCCCCCCTTCTCACTTAGTCCAAGTCGTAGATTCATGAGAAACCCTAACGTTAACATTCTATACCCTTCCGAAAAATCCTTCTCCCACCTCCTCCCATACAGTTCTCTATTACGACACATCGTACGATAAACCGTTACCGCTAGTAGCTGCCTCGGCACCTCACATCTAGGCTTAGTGCACGCAGAACCGACACCCCTCGGCCCTCCACCCCTTGTACAACCCACCCAAAAATCGAAAAAATATGGAAATTGAGTTATATATACTGAAAAATAGCTCAACTCTTTGGCAACACAATGGTACCAGAATGAATGTTCTACGACGTTTCTACAAGAAATTATAGTCATTTATATCAGGTATGGTGACGGCGATGTTGGTAGCGAGTCTGCTCACGGCCCATATATTTTTTGGAGTTATTTTCTTGTTTTTCATCGCCTTTTCTTACATTATTCTTTCTAATATAATAACTGACTATTTGGCATCATAAAACAGTAGGTGGGGCTTATCTGTAGACTTAGTGACAACCGGGAACCAGACGGGAATGCTCGGCAGTGTTCCCGCTCCCGAGGTACCAGCAGGAATCGCCCATTATTACGCTTATATATCAACTCTGCGGCTTATTTGTCTATCAGAATTGATATAATATAATATAATAAACACTATAAATAACATGCAAACATGTTATATACTCTAGGCTGAATAAAATAGGCCATAATATGACGAAAGATTATCGGGAACATTTCGATAAATATTGAGTTACTCCTCTCCATATCCCATGCTTTCGTCTCTGAGTAAGAGAAAACGGTGTTTTGAAGAGGATAACTGCACTAGAACATCAGTTTACTAAGAAATACACCCAAACAAACGCGATTTTCGCGATTTTTTTTTGTTTTTGAGACGGGGGCCGGCCGGCGTTCCCGGCCGATATCTCGGAAGTAACTTATTCACCTATAATTCGAAGTGGTTTTTTTTTACTTAATTAAATGGAATAATATTCACAGACATTGTAGAATAATGATTTCTCTTATTTTGACCGTAGAATTTTTGGAAATATTCCAAATACTTTGGGAGTTATGTGGGAGTAACAGGGCAAGATTTTTTGCAATATTCAGAAACTAACAAACTTTATTTTTTTTGTGAAATAACGGTAAGGTATTTTAGAGGAAATATGTTGGTCAACATAAGTATTAGCATTGTTCTCTCGGCACCAAGTGTCCAAACAACCTTACGTAGCCCCATATAAGAATGAAATCACCCCAGAAGGCATTTTCAGTAAATCAGTCTTTTCTCAGTTGTTGTTTGAGGTATATTTTTGATAAATATTTTCAAGAAAGAGTGAGAACATTTTGTCTTGTGCACCAAAACTGGAGAAAATCGGACAGTAAATAAACGAGTTACGAAAATTGCCCCACAGCCCCCTTAACCAATACCTAACACCCTCCAGTCCCCCACAAAAGTATACTGCATGGAACGCCGTCTCATCCTCCCCACAGATTCCACACCTTCCGCCCACAATTACCCCTCTGGTTCTTAGTACCTCCCCCGACGGTAGTATGCCATGCAGAAAACAATACCTTACCTCCCTTACCCTAGGCTTTAGCTTCAACTTGCTAAACCTATACCAAATACTCTTCCATGCGTACATGGGGAACAATCCCTCAACTGTACAACAATCCTTTTCTTCAAGCAGCCTACACAAAACCCCTATCCCCAATTTCCCGGTTCTTAACCAACATCAAAAGCCCTCAAAAAAGTTTCACATT
>NW_026467468.1:0-12599 GCF_026875155.1 Cherax quadricarinatus
AATTAAATAAAGGGAAAAGGCTGGCTGTAAACATATGGGGAAGTTGTCTACATGATTTTTCAAGAAAGTGGTAAAGGGTCAGAAATGTTCCTTTTTAGGCAACGGAGCAGTGTGGTGGAAATTTGTTCAGTAACTATGGAAAATTCCACTCAGCTGAATTGGGGGTGGAAAAATGGACCTTATGAGGGACTGCCTGAGGGGTAATTTACGCTAAAAATGACTTTGAGGCAGTCTATTCCATCGTATGTCCTCCTGAATGTTTTCAGGACTCAGGTCTATGTGTACTACTCCGAACAGCAGAAGACTTGCAGATTATGTGGGTCTTTTGAACATATGGCAGCTCAATGCCATAAGAAAGTAGGAAAGAGGGACCACTTACCATGGTATGGTATGGATACGTCGGAGACGGGAGTACGACCACCTTGCTGGTGGAGTGAAGAAGTTCATAGGGCAGAGGTGGAAATGGACGGATGCATAACATTACTGGGTGACACGGGGACGGCAACATCGACGATGAGATTGAGTGATGAAGAGTGTGCAAGCCACCAGGATGGCTTGCTGGAGGAGGTTCTAAGCTCCTTTCTGAATGAAGTTGAGGGTAGTCTGGAGGTTGCAAAGGGTAACCATGTACCAGTAAAATCACATCAAGATCTGGTGATTGAGGATACTTTGTGCATTAATGGTACTGTGCACACAGTTGTGGCAGAAGTCCATAGGGAGGAAAAGACTGATGAAGAGGTGTGTGGGGAAGGAAGTTCACGTAAGAGAACTGCAGGAACGTCGGAGATGAACGATGTTCTCACTCCAGGTGAAAGATCAGGAGTAAAGTCTTGGAAAAAGGAAGTAAATCACACAGGAAGTGAGGGGAAGGGTAATGAAAGGATGAACAGTTCTAGGGATAAAGGGGGGATAGGCGGGTACACAAGCAATCGGCCAAAAAATAATCTATTCAGCAGGACAGTATAGTAACATGTACCGAGGTGGAGGGGTAAACCACCGCTTTTAAAATAATTCACGATAGTAACTATTAATGCAAATGGATTGAGGAATGAAGTGAAACGTGTCTGGATGGAATGGTTCTTACGGAGGTATAATGTGGATGTATGTTTTATCCAAGAGCATAATTATAAGGTAGGCTGTGCATTGTTACTAAAAGGATATAAACTGTATGTAAGTGGGTCTGTTCGGTTAAAAGGCGGAGTGGCTGTGGCTGTGAAGGAAAACGGTCCCTTACGTGTTATAAAGTGGGAAGAAGGGAGGGCGAGGGTGGTGAGGGTGGATGGTGAGTGGGAAGAATCTAGGGTATGTTTTGTAGGGGTTTAAATGCCAGTGGAGAACACAATCAAAGTAAAAGAGGATTTCGTAAGAGACATCTTGATGTATCATTTAAGAAGTTTACCTCTAGTCACTATAATTGGGGGGGATTGGAACTGTGTAATAAGAGGGGAGACGTGGAGCCAAGGGAGGCGGATGTGTGTTAGGGGCATTACGCAATGTGTTTGGGAGGATGTGGGGGTTAGGGATGGGCGGGGGAGGGGGCATGGCCCAATAGAGTTTACTTTTTTCAGACGAGGTTATTCAGCGAGGTTAGATAGGATTTATACATCGGAGGCAGTTAGTGTGAGAGAGGTGAAAACATTGGATGTGAAGGTTTTCGATCATAGGGCGGTTTTAGCACAGCTGGATTGGGAGGGTGTGGTAAAAATACATTCAGGTTTCTGAAGTTAAATGTGAAGCTATGATGGTGGGTGGTGATGAGATTTTGGTAAAGGGTGGAATTTTTTTGGGGGGGCAAGGGAGGGGGCCAAGTATTTTGGGGTGGGTGGGAAATAGGGCTAAATGGTAAGTGGGATTTAAAAATGTAAGGGAAGAAAGGGAGGCAGGGGGAGGCATTTTTTTACAGAATTATTTGGGAAAACAGCGCTCAATGGTGTTAAAAAGAAGGGGGGCAGCATTTCGAAGACAAAATATGCCAGAAAAAAAATTAAAGAAAAACAAAAGAAAAAAATTGAGAAAAAAGGGAAGGGCGGGGAGGACGCGTACAATGGGTTAAAGCCTGGGGAAGTGTGTTGAGAGTTTTCGAATCGGGCAACAGGGGTCCACTTTTTACATTTAGAGGTAGGAATTTTTGGAAGGATAAACAAGGGGCAAAGCTAGTGACAAATGATAAAAAAGTAATTATGCTGATTTTTGGTTTTAAAGGAAATGGGCGGGAAAACGTTCAGATATAGCGGGAAAAGGAGGGGGGGCAACCCTTTGGGGAAATGAGGGAAATAGTTGGGAGGATGGTGAAATTGGATGGAAAAGTAAAAGAGGCGGGTTAAATTTTAAGTTGAGGAAAGCGCCAGGAACATGGGCTTTCCAATGATTTTTGTAGTTCAATGGGACCCAAAAATATTGTCTGGTTCAGGTAATAAATTGTAGCTGCAGGAAGGAATGTTGGGAAGGACACAGGGGGAGGGGGGTGGTCGTACTAGTCAAGAAAAAGAAGGAGGGGGAAACGGGCCATACATCTTTAATGTGCACAGCATAAGTTTTTTGCGAAAAAACTAGGGAATAGGATGGGGGGGGGAATAGGTGGTATTGTAAAAAAAGGGACATACCAATTAAAATTCTTAAAGGTTTGCAATGGGGGAGGAATTTTTGGCTTTGTTTGGGGAAAAGCATATGACGGTGTGAATAGGATTTTTGGGTAGTATTTTAAGACGCGGGGTTTTGGTGAGGGTATTGTAAATGGGAGAGATACTTTATGCAGGAGCGATATCGTGCAAAAAATGATACGTTGGGTAGTTTTGGGGGGAAATGGAAAAGGTCTGAGACAAGGGTGTCCTATGTCTAAAATTCTGTTTCATGTATGCAACACCCGTTTTAGAAATGGTTTGAAGAAAAAACAAAAATTTACAAGGGGGGGGGAACGAGCTTACAGAGGGTAGGGTATTGGGCGATAAAAAAGTACTGACGATGGTGTAGAAGGATTTGGGTGGTTGGGAGGGTAAGAAGATTTTTGGGGGAGGATCGGTATGAGCAACAGAGCTAAAACGAAAATTTTTAAAGATGGGGGGTTGGGTGGGGGTAAAGGGGTTGGAGTTTGGATGGGAATGGCGGAAAGCAAAATTTTGGGAGCTTTCATAGGCTGATGACGGAGGGTTGACGCTTTAAATCGGATTGGTGGGAGAGAAGGTTGTGCAAAGGATTAAAACCCAAGAGCGAGGGATATTTCTTTAAACCCAAAAGGGGAATAATAATAAATTCATTGGTTTTTAGTAAAGTTGGAATGTTGCTGTGGGGTTCCATACGAGGGCAGGGATACAAGAGTAAGAGAAGGGGGGCTCCGTTTGTTTTGGGGGTTTTGGGGGGCATGGCCCGTAAAGAGGGGGTCTGACGAATGAGCAGAGGGGGGTAGGACTTTTTTGGGGCTGGGGCGAGAGTAAAGGCAATGTATGTTTTAAAAGAGGTTCTACGGGGGGGGGGGGGGTAAAAGGGTGAGAGTGGGGGAAAGGATGGAAGATGTTCGCGTTTGGTGGGGAGGGGTTAAGGGAAGCAGATATTCCCGTTTTTGTTAGTCGAGGAGAGGGGAGACAAACTTAGGGTTTGGAAAGGGTTGGGGAGAGATGTGTGAAAACCCGAAATTATGAAGGGTATCGGTAAACCCCCTTTTATGTTGGGTAAGATTGGTAGTTTTCCAGAAGCTTAGATTAATGCCCAGGGGTTTTGGGAATTTGTTTATTTTTTTGTAATAGGAAATTTTGGGTTCGAAATCTGCTATGTGTGGATGGGTTTGGTAAGGGAACAAAAATGCGAACATTGTGGGAACCCGAAACGCATTTCATGCGTTTTTTTGTTAAGTGGGGAGGTTGGTTTGGGTGCAAGGTTTTCAAGTTAATGGGGGGGGGTAACGTGAGATTCTGCGACCCTAACATTAAGGGAAAAGAGGAGTGCTGAGGAAGTAAGGAGGGGAATATGGCACGTTTGTCAGATTTCTTTTTTTCTCCTGGGAATTTAGGGAAAAGGGGGGGGGATTAGAATTAAGGCAATTTGGGGGGGGGAATAATCGTACAGTCTGTAGAAAAAAACTCATTTTTTAAAACGGTGGGAAACATTGTTCCGGAAAACAAACAAAAATTAGGTAAAGAACTAATTAATTTGCTAAGTAAAAAAGGGACCGTTTTCCTTTTTTAGCAAGGTTATGAAATTGGAGGGTACGTGAACGGAAAGGTTGTTTGAAGTTGTAGGGATGGGTGGGTTGAAACACAGCGTTTTAAAGCTTTCAATGCACTCAAATATTATTACCCTTTGTCGGCATTGTACTGACAATCAAGACTAAAAAAAAATTGGGCATAAAACTTTTCTATTTTGTGTTAAAGTGGTGATGAGAGTAGGGACATGTGTAGGTGCATACATTTTATGTATTTATTTAAAGGGAAATGTGTTAATTAACTTTTTACGACAGCTTTTTGTATGCGACACAATTACTTTTTCATATGTAGGGACTTGAAATTTTTGCCCAAATAGTCTCTTAGTAAAAATTACCTAAGGGCCTGAGTGGGATTATTACAGAAGGGTTTTCAGTGTAAAAGAAGTGAGTGACTGACAAAGGTGAGTTTAAAAAAAGAAATTTTTTTTGTTAAAAAGGGACTTACGGAAGTTTATTTAAATGGTATTTTTGGTATTAGCGCGGGTTGCAGCCCCTGTTGGGGTAATAACTTTTTTGCTTTGGACAGTCCAAGTATTTACCCTTTTTTTTACATCCATCCTGTAATCTCCCAGAGACCTCCACATCCATCCTGTAATCTCCCAGAGACCTCCCACATCCATCCTGTAATCTCCCAGAGACCTTCCACATCCATCCTGTAATCTCCCAGAGACCTTCCACCTCCATCCTGTAATCTCCCAGAGACCTTCCACATCCATCCTGTAATCTCCCAGAGACCTCCACATCCATCCTGTAATCTCCCAGAGACCTCCCACATCCATCCTGTAATCTCCCAGAGACCTCCCACATCCATCCTGTAATCTCCCAGAGACCTCCCACCTCCATCCTGTAATCTCCCAGAGATCTTCCACCTCCATCCTGTTCTCTCTATGCTACAGCCTGTTCACTATACTACAGTGACATTGTCTTGGTCATATGATAGAACACGTTCACTATACTACAGTGACATTGTCTTGGTCATATGATAGACACGTCACATACTACAGTGACATTGTCTTGTCATTATAGAACCTTCACTAACACGTGACATTGTCTTGGTCATATGATAGAACACGTTCACTATTCTACAGTGACATTGTCTTGGTCATATGATAGAACACGTTCACTATACTACAGTGACATTGTCTTGGTCATATGATAGAACACGTTCACTATACTACAGTGACATTGTCTTGGTCATATGATAGAACACGTTCACTATTCTACAGTGACATTGTCTTGGTCATATGATAGAACACGTTCACTATTCTACAGTGACACTCTCTTGGTCTTATGATAGAGCACGTTCACTATTCTACAGTGACATTATACAAGATAAGTACAGTAACAAACAAGAACAGTGAACTAACATAAAAAAGCACCGTAACCCACACAGGCTGTGCAGTAATACAGAAGAAAAATACAGTAACACAGGAAAACGTTAGTCTAACATTCAAGAACAGTAATATGATGAACGTATGGTAACAAGTATAATTACTTTAAAACAATACTGTTACAAAACAATAATGCACAGATAATCCGCACAAAGGACCATTCTGGTCCAATCACTATGTTGTATTTTTTCAAAACCATTACAATAATACATAAAAACAGTACAGAAACCCACGAAAACAGTAAAAGAACAGACGAGAACTGTACAGTAACACACAAGAACAGCTGTGTAACATAGAACAGTACAACAACACTTATTCTTTTGTCCACTTATTCTTTTGTGTGTTATTACACCAAGATCCCACTTGTCGAAGGTTTTTGCAAGGTGTGTGTTTACTACATCTTTATTATGTTTGTTTTCAAGTGCATCCGAGACAGAGTCGTTAAGTAGTTATGAGAAGCAGGAGCGATCGGCTCTAAACTCATGGTGCCATGTGTTGTGTAATTGTTGGGAATCCAAGTGGTTGACCATCTGGCTTCGTATATCCCTTTCATTTTTTATGTAATGCAGAACATCAGTGCTGTCGATCTACGATTCATTGATATTTCTTTACTGGCACCTTTGTGAAGTGGAGCTATATCCATTATTTTTAGTGACTGTGGGATGACCCCCGTGTCTAGGCTAATTTCCCATAAAATACTTAAGGCACGCACGTGATATATATATGTATATATTTTGTGTCGAATAGGTAAAATTTGCGATTTTGGCTTAGATAGAAATGCTCTTCTTGCCGAATAAGGCAAGCGAAAATTTGTGTATGCAATAATTTCGCAAAAAATCGTTTTGAACCTAAGAAAAAAAATCTGTTTCATTGTGTTTATTTATTATTAAATTATTGTGAACTTATCTAAAATATATTTAGTTGGATTAGGCTAATTTAAATTGAACATGTTATAATAACGTTACTAAGTTTTTTAAGGTTTTCTTGCATTAACATAAATGAAAAAAAATATATCTTAAAACGTATAAAAGAAAATTTTAGAAAGGACTTAATTTTGAATGAGTTCTTGCTAATTGACCAGTTTTACCTATTCGGCACGACATATATAGTGTGTGTGCGCGCAAGACAAGCCACGGGGATGGAAGTTGGTAATCTTAAGCTCAAGTACTTTCACACTTTTCAGTCCATCATCAGGAGCTGTGCAATGTTTGCAAAAGCAGCAACAGAATAAATGAGGGAATTTTTTTTCCAAATTTTACAGCGTGAGTGGCATCTGCTAATATCTCTCTGTATTAAGGAGGTCCAGCAGAGTGCCAACCAGAGTGCCCAACAGAGTGCCAACCACCCACTGGTCCCTCCACACTGCACCCTATATGAGGACGGCTGGGCTGGGCCTCACAGTTTGCAAATAGCATGAGGTAGAGTGACTAGTAGATAGTTCATAGCCAGCCCTAAGCTTTAACTGCTTAGAACAGGTCATGTGACATAAGAAGTTATATTACTGTAGTGGATCATCCACATACAGAATGCAGCTACTGTGTACAACCTTCTAACCAATACTCGATGTCTCAGAACCTTCTAGAGTATTCAGGAAATATTCTGTGCTAATTAATATACCTATATAATCTCTACTATTCCGATGTTACTCTCTCATAATAACTAGACAGTTCCTGATTTTTTTCTTTTTGACGCCACTATTATCATTATTATCATCATTATTATATTACTAACAGCCTAATTCAACAAACCATTAAACTAGTTGCAATCACCATGTTACAATCAACTATGTGTACCTTGTGCCACTGTACCTAGACGGGCTAGGATCTCAATAGGTCATTGCTCAATTTTTGGGCTCCCCTAGGATGATCGCACATGCTCACCCATACCTAAATGAACCCCCATTCTTACTTGCTTACTCAAGTTGCCGCCTGTGATTGCAAATCTAATCTTAGATAAACCTGAATGCTTCGGTAAAATGAACCATTTATAGCCATTTCAATAAACGTCTTAAAACGTTATTGAAGGGAAATTATGAACTAATTAAACACCTGTCAGCGAGGTCCGCAACTCTACCGTGTCTTTGTGGGTTGATCAAAACTCAATAACCAGGGAACCCAGTGCGTCCTATTATACGTTCAGTAGGTTCAGCATCATATAACGTATCTAAATGATTGGTTCAGATACGTAGATGATGTGCTTTGCCTTTGGCCTATAGATCACAATATTGATGAGTTCCTACCTAGACTCAATGGTCTGGTACCTTCCATTAAGTTCACAATAGAACATGGAATAGATAATACTCTACCCTTCCTAGATGTTTTAATCTATTGCATCGACAGAACATTCAAATTTACAATTTACAGGAAGACCACCAATGTGCCGTCATATATTCATTATTATTGAAATCATGAATCTTGGGTTAAAAGGAGTGTTTTCCTTACAATGTTCCTGAGAGCATTGAGTATCTGCAGTCCTAACTATTTAGAGGATAAAATCAAGAAGATATTTAACATAGCCACAAAACTGAGATACCCCAAAGATTTCGTTGAGAAGGCCCTACTATCAGCAAGAAGACTTTCTTCAAGATTGAACCTAAGGAAACGCCTGCCAGGAAAAATGTACTGGTCTTGCCGAACAATGATAATTTGGTGTGCCTGTGTGAGGCACTAAAAATGTTCAATATAAACATTACTTTAAAAAACAGTGGGACAGTGAAACAGAGATTGATTAAAAACACACCGCCTAATAATGTGGGTGGTGTCTACAAGGTCCCAGGCACCCTATGCCGCTCTCATACATTGATCAGACAGGTAAACCTCTAGAAACCAGATTGTCCAAACACCTGTACTCAGTCAGGACGGGCAAGGTATCGAATGCAATATTTAACCATGTCAGTTCTTTTAATCACCTACCAGGGTGGGCTGCAGCCCAGATAATTGTTTCCAGCAGTTCCATCATAGAATGATATATAACTGAGTCAGCTCTCTTCAAACATGATAGGAATGCCGTATATAACTCAAATAGTGGCTCTA
This sequence comes from Cherax quadricarinatus, assembly GCF_026875155.1. Taxonomy (NCBI): domain Eukaryota; kingdom Metazoa; phylum Arthropoda; class Malacostraca; order Decapoda; family Parastacidae; genus Cherax; species Cherax quadricarinatus. The sequence continues at coordinate 8,619 of NW_026467468.1, forward strand.
CAAACTCGAAACCTACTTAGTGGAGTCTATTGCGCATAGCCTTAAACAATAATGTTATATGCCAAAGGAGCTTGTGATGTTCTGGTGTTGTTCGAACAGAAACCGCAAACTGAACAACACGGTACGCCCGTCCTGCAAAAATCTTAGGATAGCCCCCCCCCCCAAAAAAAAAGAGGCAGAGTAACCTATTGAGGTCCTAACCCGTCTAAGTACAGCGGCACAAGGTATACATAGTTGATTGTAATAAAGTGATAACTAGTTTAGTGGTTTACTGTTTATATATATATATATATATATATATATATATATATATATATATATATATATATATATATATATATATATATAATATATATATATATATATATATATAATATATATTTTTTTTTTTTTTTTATTAAAACAAAATTACAATAAAACAATTAAAATATAAACTTCAATACGAACAAAAAGGTCCTCCATACTGTAAGACATTACACACATGGCATCCTGTGGCCAGTTGTACATTCTAACTGTTGCTAAAATCCCTAAAACTATCCCTTCCTTATTACAACACACAGATATGAAGAAAAAACACTGAATTATGTCGTGTACTAACTCACTTTCCCTACCATCAAAAAACAACTCACCGATCTGATGTTAAAAAACTAAAACCCTTTATTCCACACCATGACAAATGCCATGGAAGTTAATAACTAGTCTATCTCATACTTTTGTAAGTACTTATTTCACATAATATACAAACAATTAAAAAATAACATGCTCTATATAGATACTGAACATAGTGTTAATATCCTACAATACTAATTATAAAAGCCATGAACCTGATGCCCCTCCCAATATTATATATGTTTCATCACATATTTTACAATATTTATGAACAAAAAGCCAAGGTAACATACTTGGAGTGTCCAAAGCTCAAAGTATAGTTATCCTCCAACATGGCTGCCAACCGCGTCTAATACCATAGAATATCCATTTAAATAAACTTCCGTACATGTCCCTTATTAACAAAAACAATTTCTTCCTTTAAACTCACCTTTGATCAGTCACTCAACCTCTGTTACACTGAAAATCCTTACTGTAATAATGCCACTCACGGCTTATGGTACATATTACTAAAGAGATCTAGTTAGGACATAAGATCTCACAAGTACCTACATATGTATATGATAATTGTGTCGCATGACACAAAGGCTGTCGTAAAAAGTTAATATACACACATATACATTTACATATAAATACATATATATGTATGCACCTACACATATACCTACATACTCATACACTCACATTAACACAATAATAGAAAAGCTTTTATGACCAATTGTTTTAGTCTTGTATTGTCAGTACAATGCACGACAAACGGTAATAATACTTTGACGTGCATTGAGAAGCATAAAACTGCTGTGTTTCATACCCATCCATACCATACAACTCTCAAACAACCTTATCACTTTCACGTATCCTCCAATATAGTCATAACCTTGCTAAAAAAGGAAAACGGTCCCTTTTTACTTAGCACATTAATTAGTCTCTTTACCGTAATATTTCTGTTTGATTCCGGAAACAATGTTTCCCACCGTTTTCCATAAATGAGTTTATTTCTACAGACTGTACGATATATTCCCGCCGCAATTGCCTTAATTCGAATCCCCTCCCCCTTTTCCCTCAATTCCCAGGAGAAAAACAAGAAATCTGACACAACGTGCATAATTGCCCTCCTTACATCCTCAGACACTCCTCGTACCTCTAATGTTAGGGCTCGCAGAATCTCTACGTTACCCCCTCCCATTAACTTGAAAACTCTTGCCACCCACAACCGTATCTCCCCCAACTCTATACAAAAGTAAACGTCATGAAATGCTGTTTCTGGTTCCTCACAATGTTCGCATTTTGCTTCCCTTACCAAACCCATCACACACAAAGCAGACTTCGAAGCCAAAATTCCTATTACAAACCTATAAACTAATTCCCAAACCCTCGGCATTAATCTAAGCTTCTGGAAAACATACCAAATCTTACCCCAATCATACAAGGGGTATACCGATACCCCTTGCATGATTTCTGGTTTTCTACACATCTCTACCAACCTTCCAACCCTAAGTTTGTCTACCTCTCCTACGACTAACAAAAACCTGAGCATAGTCTCGCATTCCATTAATTCCTTTCCTCCCCACCAACGTCGAACATCTTCCATCACTCTCCCCACTCTCACTCCTTTTACCCCCCCTCCCGTACGAACCTCTGTTTAACATACATTGCCTTTACTCTCGGCCCCAGCGCCAAAAGTCCTACTCCCCCTCTGCATACATTCGTCATGACCACCTCTTTACTGAGCCATGCCCTTCCAAAACCCCAAACATAACGGAGCACCCTTCTCTGTATCTCTTGTATCTCCTGCCCTCGTAAAGGATACACCACAGCAACATTCCACACTTTACTATATACCAATGAATTTATTATTATTGCCCTTTGCATTAAAGAAACATCCCTCGCTCTTAGGTTCTTAATCCTTTGCACAACCTTCTCTCCCACCAATTCCGAGTTCAAGCGTGGAGCCTCCTGCTCATCAGCCATATAGAAAGCTCCACAAATTTTCAGCTGTTCCGCCACTTCCCATCCGAACTCCAACCCCATTCTACCCCCCAACCCAATCCCCTATCTTTAATAATTTCGATTTAGCTCTGTTGACTCATACCCGATGCCTCCCCAAAAATCTTCATTACCCTCCCAACCATTCTCAATCCTTCTACACCATCGATCAGTACTGTTTTATCGTCCATATATCCTACTACGTCTGTAAGCTCGTTCCCCTCCCCTTGTAAATTTGTTTTTTCTTCAACCATTTCATAAAACGGGTGTTGCATACATGCAAACAGAATTTGAGACATAGGACACCCTTGTCTCAGACTCTTCTCCATTTCCAACATACTACCCAACGTATCATTTATTTGCACCTGTATCATCGCTCCTGCATACAGAATCTCATCCCACTTTACAATACCCTCACCAAAACCCAGACGTCTTAAAATAGCTACCAGAAACTCCATATTCACACCGTCATATGCATTCTCCCAATCAATGCCAAAAATTCCTCCCCCATTGCAACCCTTTAAGAATTTCCTAATTCGGCTATGTCCCTTATGTACAATACCACCTATCTCCCGCTTCATCCTATTCTCTAGTATTTTCGCAAAAATCTTATAGTCTGTGCACATTAAAGACTGTATGTGCCCAGTGTTCTCCCCTCCTTCTTTTTCTTGACTAGTACGACCACCCCCGTCCTCTGTGTCCTTCCTAACATTCCTTCCTGCAGCATACAATTCATTACCTGAACCAGACAATACTTTATGTGGTCCCATTGAACTACAAAAATCATTGGAAAGCCCATCGATTCCTGGCGCTTTCCTCATACTTAAATTGAACACCGCCTCTTTCACTTCATCCATACCAATTACACCATCCATCCCAACTACTTTCTCCCTACATTTCCCCAAGGCTTGCACCCCCCTCCTTTTCCTCGCTACCTATCGAACGTTACCCTTCGCCCATTTCCGTTTAAACCAATAATCAGCATAATTACTTATTCCATCAGTTGTCACTAGCATTTGCCCCTTGTTATATCCTTCCAAATCTTCACTAACCTCTAAATGTAAAATAGTGGACCCCTGTTGCCTGATTCGAAAACTTCTCAACACACTTCCCGAAGGCTTATCTCCCCATTGTACTACGTCCATCCCCGCCCTTACCCTTATTTCATCAATTCTTTCATTATGTGTTTTCTTTAATTTATTTCTGAGCAATAATATGTCTTCGAACTGCTGTCCCCCCCTTCTTTCATAACACTCATTGAGCTGCTGTTCCAAATAATTCTGTAAACCATGCCTCCACCTCGCCTCCTTGCTTCCCTTACATTTATAAAATCCCACTATACCAGGTTTAGCCCTATTTTCCCACCAGTCCAAGATACTCTTGGCC
>NW_026467469.1:0-13361 GCF_026875155.1 Cherax quadricarinatus
TACAAAGGTATCTTAGATAAATCTATATTCATTTAGCATTATTTAGTATTAATTATATTTTGTTGACTTTCAGACAGATTTCAGAGATTTATTGTGCATTTGATTTGTTTATCAGGCAAAAGTACCATTGCTTTTCAAGCTACGATCCCTGATTTGTTTACTTCGGGAAGACATGCAGTGTGCACTAAGAGGCATATATTACTCTTGTAAAAAGGCACTAAACATTTACGACATTACATTGTAAAATACCTTTCAAGTTAATGTATAACTGGATTGCGGCCGCAATACCCTTCGTGTGGTCGATACACATTAAACTTGACACTGCAAACATGTTTGTTTCCCCTGAAATTATTTTCCTTCTCAACTGTGGTTTTTCCACTTCCCCGTAATATGTTTGCTCAGTAGAGGTATAATATTTGGTAGGTCTTTTTCCCCCTCCAGTAATCTTGTTGGAAGTTTATTTAATACTGTAATGTTTTATTCTGATGTAAATTTTGTTTTTAATCTTCCTTTAATCTTTCACTAAAGTGGCTGGTTTTTCTCCACACATATTAACATAGATAAGATATATTCTCCTTTCATATGCTAACATCTGAAACCCCTCACTGATACCTGTAGACTTTATGGTTTTGGTATTATCTGCCCAGCTACTGAGTCCATTACTGACCTATTTTGTCAGAAACACGACGCCTTATATTAGACATGATTTAGTATTAATCACAATTTTGATGTCAGCATTATGGTAGAATATTTTCCAGAACGTGTAGTGATGGCATAATGTATATGTGGTGAAAAACTTATCTCCGTTACGCCAGCCTGTGATTTACCACTGAATCACCTGACACCAATACCTGCGTCAGGAGATAATTTCCTATTTTTTATAAATAAAAAAAATCCCCACTACCATCCACATGTCTCCATCTATCAGTGTCTTGTGGGCGTCGAAAATCCCAGCAGCTGTTATTTTTTCATCTTTAGAGTAGTACCTTTATTCTACCCCAAAAGTTTCTCTAGAGCTTTCTTATGGAAAGTAAAAAGTTTAAGAAACATGGTTTTGGTGTATGGTAAAAACCCAGAGAAATATCAATTCTTTTCCTTGCGTTTACCGTCCGAAATGGGATCGAGCTTCCCAACCCAACTCCTTAGCTGAAATGAACACGTAACAGGTTTTTTTTACTTCCACAAAAAAATAATAAAAAAAAATTTCTAATACTACAACATCTACTATTCAAGATGCAATCTTGATTACTTGCTGGATTCTGAAAAAATAAAGGTTTTCCCCAGCCTCACCTCCACTTCAGGCAAGTGAGGAGGAAATAAATTTCTAATGCATTTAAGTATTAGCCAATGAAAAAATTTAAAAGTAACAACAGGAGAAGAACAAAAACGCATGTTATTATACCAGACCACAGTCCAAGCTGTGGACTGTCTTAGGAACCCACTTTGAGGAAAGTCAAAGTCAGTCAAGGGTCCCTCTTTGAAGGGGAGATGCAAGTGTTTGGTGTTTCCGCAGGTGTCAACTCCCCATTCCCCCTCTGAAATACTTTTTATCCATTATAAGTGGTGTAATGAAATGTTTGTTATTTTTCATTTTAGGACAAAATAAACTAAAAAGTTCTTTAAAAGGAAAAGGCATTCCATTTACCCAGTTCGAGGCGTAAAATACACGGCAATACATGGAATAAAAAAAAAGCAATAGAAGAATAAATTCTTGGCTGACCAAGGACACAATTTTTTAGAAGGAGACTTTGTGGTTGAAAGATTTTTAGATAAAAAAACAAAGTTACGATTAAAAACCAAGATTTTGTTCCAGATTTACAAAGGGATGTTTGGGATCAGGTAGGGTTATAATAAAATGCCACTGGCTTACTGGCCTTGGAATTTGAGCCACTTACTCGCCATGGGTTCCCCATCCACCTGTTCTTTTTTTTTTTTTTTTATTTGGTTTGAATGGCAACTTGTAGTTAATTACGATTTTTGTGGACTCTTTTACTAAAAAGAAAAACACTTGCATACTGGAAATAAAAACTCGTACAATTTAAGCCCAGAATTTTAAAAAAAAACGACTTGGACGCCGTGCTTCTAATAATTATCCAAATACTTGATATTTGGGTTTGGAACAAACCGAAAACATCGTGGAAGAGTTTTTAAAATTTCAATAATAGGAGTTTGTTTTAAAAACATTATATAAGTTAAGAATAAAAAGGGAATGCTTGCACGTATAGGAATGAGAAAAAAAAGACCATTGGGATAAGGTTGGACAGGAAGAAGGGAAATGTGGGCGGAGTTGATGAAAAAATTATAAATGGGCAAGTGTTTGGAAGGATAAATAATGTGGCAAAGTGTTGAAGATATATGTGGCAATAGTGTTGAAAAGATATATTGTTGGCAAGTGTTGAAAAAGATAATAATGTGGGCAAGTGTTGAAAAAAGGGATCTTAGGTGGGCAAAAAAAGTGTTGAAGATATAATTGTGAAGTGTTGAAGATATAATGAAAAGGAGATTTGTGAAAAAGCTGATAAAGGGGGTTTAAGTGTTAATATGAGTAAACCTTAAGGCTTACTCATTACAGTCAAATTACCAACAAAAACCCCTTCCGAGGGCCCCGGGAAGGGTGTGAAGGTGGGACTGAGGCCCCCGGGAAAAAGGGTTGGTGTAAGGTAAAAAAAAACCTAGGGCCCTGTTAATGGGTGTTGTAGGTGACCTAGTCCCCGGGAAGGGGTTGTGTAGGTGACAGAAGGGCCCCGGGAAGGAGTGTGTAGGTGACCGGAGGGGGCCCTCCGAAGGGTGTGTAGGGTGGACGGGGGAACCTCCCCCTGGGGAAAGGGTATTGTAGGTGAACGAGGGGCCCCGGGGGAAAAGGGGTGTGGGTGACGAGGGGCCTCGGGAAAGGGTGTGTTTAGGTAAAACTGAGGCCCTTGGTAAGGGTGGTGTAGGTGACCGAGGGCCCCTGGGGAAAGGGTGGGTAGATGAACCCAAGGGGCCTGCAAAGGGTGTTGTAGGTGGACCGAGGCCCCGGGAAAAGGATGTTGTAGGTGGGACCGAGGAACCCCGGGAAGGATGTGTTGGTGGTGGACCGAGGACCCGGGGAAGGTATGTGTAGGTGGGTGAAACCGAGGCCCAGGGAAGGATGTGTTGGCCGACCCGAGGGGGGCCGGGAAGGGGTGTGTGTATTGTGACCGAGGGGGGCGCCCGGGAAGGATGTGTAAGGTGGGACCGTAAGGCCCTGGAAGGATGTGTAGGTGGGGGGACCGATTGCCCCGGGGAAAGGGATGTGTAAGGTGTGGACCGCGGGCCTTGGGAATAGGTGTGTAAAGTGACCGAGGGCCCCGGGGAAAGGATTGTGTAGAGCTGACCGGGAGGGCCCCCGGGACGGATGTGTAGGTGGGACCGAAGCCCCGGGCAAGGATGTGTAGGTGACCGAGGCCCCGGAAGGATTTGTAGGTGATCCGAGGCCCCGGGAAGGATGTGTAGGAGGATCGAGGGCCCCGGGAAGGATGTGTAGGTGGGGACCGAGGCCCCCGGGGAAGGGATGTGTAGGTGACCGAGGGCCCCCGGGAAGGATGTGTAGGTGGCCTTCTGTGTGAGGCCCCGGGGAAGGATGTTGTAGGAGAATCCGAGGCCCCGGGATAGGGATGTGTAAGGAGATCGAGGCCCGGGAAGGGAATGTGTAGGAAGATCGAGGACCGGGAAGGAATGTGAAGGAGGGGACCGAAGGCCCCGGGGAAAGGGGGATGTGTAGGAGAGATCCGAGGCGCCCGGGAAAGATTGTGTAGGTGACCGAGGGCCCCGGGAAAGGAATGTGTTAGGTGGACCGAGGCCCCGGGAAGGGATGTGTAGGAGATCGATGCCCCGGGAAGAAGGATGGGTAGGTGACCGGGGCCCCGGGAAAAGGATGTTGTAGGTGCCCGAGGCCCCGGGAAAGGTTGTGTAGGAGATCCGGGGAGGCCCCCGGGAGGATGTGTAGGTGACGAGGGCCCGGGAAGGATGTGTAGGGGAGATCCGAGGGGCCCCGGGAAGGATGTGTAGGTGGGACTCCGAGGCCCCGGGGATCGATGTGTAGGAGGGATTCCGAGCCCAGGGAAAGGATTGTGTAGGTGATCCGAGGCCCCGGAGGAAGGATGTGTAGGAGAATCGGAAGGGCCCCGGGGAAAGGGAGTGTAAGGTGGATCGGAGGGGCCCGGGAAGGGAATGTTGTAGGGGAAGATCGGAGGGCCCCGGGGGAAAGGATGTGTGGAGATCGGGAGGGCCCCGGGAAGGATGTGTAGGAGATCAGGGGCTCTGATGGGGTTGTGGGGAGATTAATAATAATATTCATTTATTTCTACAAGTACATGAAAACAAAAAGATACTCAGAACATATCAGACAATCAAAAAAGGAACATAACTACTATATAGGAAAATATGCTTGTTAGGGCAGGGAAAAAACATTTCGAGCAAATTAGGTCAGTTTTGTCTCCAGGATGGACCCACACAAGACCCCCCACTAACACCCAGGATGCGGAACCCACCCACCCAGTCCCACTAAAAACAACCCCAGGGATGCGACCCAAACCAGTCCCCAACTAAAACACCCAGGGATGCGGGGACCCACACCAGTCCACTAAACACCCAGGAGATGCGACCCACACCAAGGTTCCACTAACAACCCAGGATGCGACCCACACCAGTCCACTATAACACCCCAGGGGATGCGACCCACACCAGTCCACTGAACACCGGGATTTGCGGACCCACACCAGTCCACTAACCAACCCAGGATTTAGCGACCCACACCAGGTCCACTAATAACACCCAGGGATGCGGGGACCCACCACCAGTCCACTAATACACCCAGGAATGCGGACCCACCACAGTCCCACTAAACCACCCAGGAATGCGAACCACACCAGGTGTCCACTAAAACCACCCAGGGGATGCGACCCACACCAGTCCATAACAACCCAGGGATGCGGACCCCTCCACCAGTCCACTAACACCAGGATGCGACCCCACACCAGTCCACAACAACCCAGGATGCGACCCAAACAACCCAGGTCCACTAAACACCCAGGATGCGGACCACACCAGTCCACTAAACACCCAGGATGCGGACCCCTCCACCAAGTCCACTAACACACCCAGGAATGGCGGGGAACCCACACCAGTCCACTTTAAACCACCCAGGATGCGGGACCCACACCAGTCCACTAACACCCAGGAATGCGGGACCCCACACCAAGGTCCATAAACACCAGGTTGCGGACCCATCACCCGTCCTCTAAAACCAACCCAGGATGAGACCCACACCAGTTCCTAAACACCCTGATGCGGGACCCACACCCAGGTCCACTAAAACCAACCAGGAGGATTTGCGACCCACACCAGTCCACTAACAACCCCAGGGGATGCGGGGACCCACACCAGTCCCAACTAAAAAAAAAAACACCCAGGGATGCGGACCCACACCAGGTCCCACTTAAACACCCAGGATGCGACCCAACCCAGTCCCACTAACCCAGGATGGCGACCCACACCAGTCCACTAACACCCAGGTAAAGACAGCAGGGCCGCTTATGGCAAACACCTTCTAATGTTTTCCAGGCGTAAAAACGGGAAAACTTCGCTTGAAAATTAACAAAATCTTTTCCCAAGGCATCTAATAAAAAGTGCTTCATAAAACAATGCAAGAAATGGCTCTGAAAAGCCGCCTCTAATAAGATGCAAAAATAAAAATAAAACTAAAAATCACAAATGTATTTATACTAGGTATCTTCAACTATGAAAGGGACTATTATACATTATATCCAATGAACTTAATTTAACAAATTGATAAAAAAATTATTATTCATGACTTGTCTAAATATTTTTATTATTCTTACTACATGGGGACCACTACCAGTGAAACCTTCACCGGGAGGTAACGCCAATTTCACCTTTCACACTGGGGTACACTTTAACAACCTTCACCTGAGGTACCCACCATTCCACATTTCACCTGGGGTACACCATACCACCATCACCTTGAGGTCCACCATTCTCACCCTTCACCCTGGGGTTTACAACACCATTCGCCTTCACCTGAAGGTACACCCATTCATCTTCACCTGGGGTACACCATTATCACCTTCACCTGGAGTACCACCAATTCACCTTCAACCTGGGGTACACCATTCACCTTTCACCTGGGGGGTTACACCATTACACCTTCCAACCTGGGTACCACCATTACAACCTTACACCTGGGGTTTTACTACCATACACCTTCACCTGGGTGTACACCATTCACACCTTCAACCTGGGTAACACCATACACAGCTTCATCTGGGGTACCACCATCCACCTTCATCTCGGTACCACATACCACCCTTCACCTGGGGTACACTATTTTTAACCACCTTCACCTGGGGGTACCACCATAACCTTCACCTGGGGTTTTTACACCATTACACCTTCAATCTGGGGTCACCATTACACCTTCACCTGGGGTACTTCCCAGACCACCAGTCTTAGAAAAAGAAGTTGAAGGTGTGGTATACATAAAATGCAGATGGAATAACCAAACAAGTATGAGGAGTGTGCACGGGAAAGAATCAAAAGGAGAACATCCCCTGACATTAATAAAGCACTCACAGAAAAACAAAACTCACCAGAATATAATAATAACAGATTCAATCTTTCCATTTTCCGGATATCAAATCCTCCAGGAAAGGGGACAGAGGAGGAAGAGGGGGGGAGGGGAGGATGTTGCACTGCTCATTAAATAAAAACCAGTGGGGTTTGAGAAAAATGGAAGGAATGGGATGGCATGGGCGGAAAGGGACTACTTAGTAGGGAACAATTCCAGTCTGAGGGGACTAAAAAAGGTGGGAATAATTGCAGTTAATGTACAAACCCCACCACAGAAACTGCAGGAGGCCAAGAGGGGGGTAGGAATTAAGATGAGAGGCCAAAACAGAGCAAATGATCGGGGGACACACTAGCCGAGTGCGCCAGGAGGAAGCACCACAATTGGGGGGGAGCATAAAGGTTTATTGTTATGGGTGGATTTCAATCACAAAGGAGATTGGACTGGGGAAAACTGGAGGCCCCATGGGGGGTTCCCGTAAACTTGGGAGAAGCCAAAGATGATGGAATGTGTACTGGAGAAAACATCATGCATCAAAAACCTGTTAAGGAGACGACTACCCACGAGAAGAGGAGTGGGGGAGGAGGATGAAACAGGGCAAGGTTGGACCTTGTATTCACCCATGAGTAAGTTCGGACATCGGAGGGTATCATGTATGAAAGGGGCCCCTGGGGGGAGCTAGTGATCATGTGGTTCTGTGCTTCGCTACATAGTTGAGCTCCAAGTGGAGAGGAGTAGCAGGAATAGGTGGGAAAAAAAACCAAACTACAAAAGGGGGGAAAACTTACTCAAGGCATGAGGGAAACTTCCTTCAAAGACATTTCAGTGGGAGAGGGAACTGAACAGGGAAAACCCAGTACAAGAAATGATGGAACTATGTAGCAAACCAAAATGCACAGGGAGGCAGAGGGAAGAGGTTTTTGTTTCCCAAGGGAAAAAAACAGAAATAATGGGAAAAGAAACAGAACGAGTCCTTGGTTCACCCAAAAGGGGTAGGGAGGGCCCAAAAAAAAAAAAAAATAAAATAGGTTGTCAAGAGGGAATGGAAAAAAAGGTACAGAAGACAGAGAAACTCAGGAAATAAAGAAAATCAGCGAGAGCCATAAACGAATATGCACAGATAAGGAAAGGGAGGCTCAGAGGGGGAACAATATGGGAAAAAATGGGACATTGTAAGCATCAAAAGTTAAAAAGGGACTGACCCGAAGCTGTTGTTTACAGCCACATCAGGAGGAAAAAACAGTCAAGGAACCAGGTAAATCAGATGAGGAAGAGTTGGAATGGGGAATTCACCTAAAGAAACGGACCCGAGATAGGGTATGTCAGGAGGCTCAACACAAGAGGTATTTAACAGTGGGAAAACCCAGTAGGGGGGACTCCATAGAAAAACTCAGAATAACAGGGGGGCACACCAAGCAAAAGTGCTGGTGAAGGTACATATTAAACCAAGAGGAGGTTTGAAGAAAGTGCTATGCCGAACTTGGGACACCCTCAAAGGCCGGTGGGAATCCAGACAAAAAAACATCTCTCATGGGTCCTTAAAGAGGGAAGCAGGAAATATTGTGTGAAGCCAAATTAAAACAAACGATCTTCAACACAAATCATTTGAAAACTGGGGGGCCAAACCTTCCCTGAGGTATGGAAAAATTGCACAAATTGTAGTTCCCAATTTTTAAAAAGAGGGAGAACATTACATGAGGGCCACTAAACTTAAACAAGAACCTGTATCACTAACGTGTAATTAGTAATTGCAAAGGTCATGGAGAAGATCATTCAGGAGGGGAAGAGTGGAGGGGCAACCTGGAAAGAAAACAAAAGTGTATAAAAATTGACAACCAGCCACCGGTTTCAAGGGAAGGAAAAACATCCTGTGTCACAAACCTACTAGAGTTTTATGGGACAAGGTGACAGAAGTAAAATAAGACAAGAGAGGAGGGGAGGGGGTGGATCGACTGGTATTTTTGGGACTGCAAGGAAGGCCTTCCGGACCTCAAGTTTTCCTCACAAGAGGGTTACTGCAAAACTAGAGGACCAGGCCACATAACAGAAAGGCACTGCAATGGATCAGAGAATTCTGACAGGGAGGCAACAACGAGTCATGGTACGCGACGAGGTGTCAGAGTGGGAGCCTGTGAAAAAGGGGGGGTTCCACGGGGGTCAGTCCTAGGACCTGTGCTTTTTCTTGGTATACGTAAAACACATAACGGAAGGATAGACTCAGAAGTGTCCTTGTTTCCCAGATGATGTGAAAGTTAATGAGAAGAATCGAATCGGACGAGGATCAGGCGGGGACTACAAAAGAACCTGGACAAGGCTACAAGCCTGGTCCCAGCAACTGGCTCCTTAAATTTTAAAAACCCTGCCAAATGCAAAGTCATGAAGATTGGGGAAGGGCAAAGAAGACCGCAGACACAATACAGTTTAGATGGCCAAAGACTGCAAACCTCACTCAAGGAAAAAGATCTGGGGTGAGTATAACACCGAGCATATCTCCTGAGGGCGCACATAAAATCAGATAACTGCTGCAGGCATACGGGCGCCTGGCAAACCTACGGATAAGCGTTCCGATACCTCAGTAAGGATTCGTTTAAGACTCTGTATACCATCTACGTCAGGCCCATACTGGAGTATGCAGCCCCGGGTTTTTGGAACCCCACACCTAGTAAAAAAGCACGTCAAGAAATTAGAGAAAGTGCAAAAGGTTTGCAACAAGACTAGCCCCAGAGTACGGGGATTGTCCTATGAAGAAAGGTTGAGGGAAATCGCCCTGACGACACTGGAGGCCGGGAGGGTCGGGGGGAGACATGATAAACGACATATAAAATACTGCGCGGAATAGGACGAGGTGGACAAGACGGGATGTTCCAGAGATGGACACAGACACAAGAGGTCACAATTGGAAGTTGAAGAAATCAGATGAATCAAAGGGATGTTAGGAAGTATTTCTTCAGTCATAGAGTAGTCAGGCCATGGAATAAGCCCAGAAAGTGATGTGGTGGAGGCAGGAACCATACATAGTTTTAAAGGCGAGGTATGATAGAGCTCATGGGGCAGGGAGAGAGAGACCTAGTAGCAATCAGCGAAGAGGCGGGGCCAAAGGGGCTGTGACTCAACCCCTGCAACCAAAAAGGTGAGTACAAATAGGTGAGTACACACACACCACACACACCACCATACACACACATACACATACATACACACACACACACAAATACACACACACCCCACACACACCCCCACACACACACACCCACACACAAAAGACACCCACACACACACAAACACAGACACACCACCCACACACACACACACACAACACACACACACACACACAACACACACACACACACACACAAACACACCACACACACAGGAAAAAAGCACTCGTAAGCTGTAGTACACACGCAAAAAACACACATACACAGGATTTTACACCGTCCTGTGAACTGACCATTTTGAAACCTCGCTCCTCTCTTCCTCTCTTTTCCCCTCCCATCTCTCCCCTTAACATCTCTTACCTCTAACAACCCTTTCCCCCCCTTAACATCTCCCCCCCTCTAACAACTCTCCCCTCCCCTTATTCTCTCCCCTCTCCCTTTCCCCACCTTCCCCCCCCTCCTCCCCTCCCTCTCCCCCTAGCCTCTCTCTCCCCTCTCGCTCTTCCATCTCCCCCTCTTTCCCCTTCCCCCCCCTCTCTCCCCCCCCTCCTCTCCCCCTCTCTTTGCCTTCTCTCACTCTCCCTCCCCCCTTTCCCTCTCTCTATCCCTCCCTCTCCTCCCCTCTCTCTCTCTCTCTCTCTCTTTTCTCTCTCTTGCTCTCTCTCTTCCCCATTTTCCCTTCTAACTCTCCCCCTCTCCTACCCTTCCCTTCACTCTCCTCTCCCCCTATCCCCTCTCACTCTCTCTCCCTCTCTTCCCTCTCCCTCTCTCTTTCTCTCTTTTCTTTCCCCATTTTCCTTCTAACTCTCCCCCTCTCCTACCCCTTCCATTCACTCTCTCTCCCTCTCTCCCCTCACTCTTTCTCCCTCTCTCCCTCTCTCCCTCTCTCTCTCTCTCCCTCTTCCTTTTCTCTCCTCTCTCTCTTCTCTCTCTTGCTCTCTTCCCAATTTTCCCTTCTAACTCTCCCCCTCTCCTACCCTTTCCCTTCACTCTTCTCTTCCCCCTCTCTCTCTCACTCTCTCTCCCTCTCTCCCCTCTCTCTCCCCTCTTGCTCTCTCTCTTCCCCATTTTCCCTTCTAACTTCCCCCTCTCCTACCCTTCCCTTCCCCTCTCCTCTCCCTCTCACTCTCTCTTCCCCTTTTTCCTTCTCACTATCCCCCTCTCTCTACCTTTCCTTCTCTCTCTTTCCCACTCTCACACTCTCTCTCCCCCTTTCCCTTCTCACTCTTTCCCCTCTCTCTCTCCTTCTACCTTTTCCCTTCTCTCTTCTCTCACAAAAAAAACAACAACCAAAAAAAAAAAAAAAAAAAAAAAAAAAAAAAAAATGGTGGGGACTCGCAGGAACCAAGGATCAGATGAGAATGGTTCTGGTAGGGGGAGGGTGGTCGAAAGCAGTGGAAAAGGATGGAACAAAAGTGGGGGAAAAAATTTAGGAGAGTTTTCTAAAAAAATGGAAAAAGAGCTCTCTGGAAAAATTTGGAAAAAGAGGGGAAAAGGAGACAAAGATTTGGGAGGCAAAAAGTCGAAACTGCGTAGCCAAGATAAGGGCCCTAGAAGTTGAGAAAAAATAGGCTGAAGCGATTTTACGGGGGCAGTGACCAGAGAAGACACAGCAGGGAAAAGCTGCGAGGCCGAAACAGGAAGGAAGGAATTATGAATTATGCTAAGGTCATATCACCCTCCCAAGGGGGAAAAAAGGGAGTGAAAGGGAAGAAAGCTGGTTGCAGATGGAGGGGGGTAAATGGACGAATGCTGAGGCACAAAAAAAAATGCATCAAGAGCCACTGGAAAAATAAAGGGGAAACTGACCACATACGGGCGGGGATCCGAGTACGGGGGGTGGGGGCAATGGGAGGAAAAAAGGGAAAAAATCATGTTTATCCATGGGCTTCGGGAGAGGAGGAAAGGCCCCTACTGAAAGGCAGCGGAAGGGAAAGAAAGGAGATTGAGAAATCATCCGGAATAGGGAAGAGATGGACGAGATTGAAAATTTTTTCAGAGAATAGGGGGGGACTCAAGGGGGAAAAAAACCGACCAACAAGCTGATTTCAGGAGGGAAAAAACAATGCAAAACAGGTCCTCCAAGAGAAGCCAGTTTTGAAATACTCGGAAGAGTACAAGGGGTTTTCCTAACAGAGACAGAAAAAAATCAGAACGACAGCAGCTGAGGGAGGGGGACAAAAAAGCGAAAGGAGTGGGAAAAAGAGAAAAAGGATGGAACCAGCAAGGTCATCAGAGAAACAGAACGAAGGGCAACCCAAAACACAAACTTTCTCAGAACCATACAACCTATCACACCATCCAAACAACCCCCTACGTCCATACCCACAGCCTCCACCCCCCGGCTATGAAAACCCCCCGTATGCCACCAGGTCCCCACCCCACAGGCCCCCAAACCACAGTTTGGAAAGGAAAAAAGAATGTAGGAAACAAAAGCTGATGGAATAACAAAAAAGTGGGAGGAGTGGCAGAAAGAGAAAAAAAGCAATCACCGGACATCATAGCTCTCACAGAAAAAAAGCTTACAGGTATGATAACAGGGGTGCCATCTTTCCCCAAAGGGATAACCCAAAAACCCGAGGAAAGAAGAGGGAACAGGGGGGTGGGGGGGTGGCATTCTGATCAAAAATCGCGGAAATTTTTTATGAGCTGGAGAGAGGAGACAGCGGAGAAGAAAGTGTTAATAGCAGGAAAAAAGTTCACTTGGAGGTCCCAAGGTGGTAATAGCGTGATGTTAAAAACCCAAACCCCGAACAGAGGGGGCCAAGGCAAAGTACGACGAGAGCAATGAGCGATGGTTTACCATGGCTAGAGTGGCTAGAAAACTATGATGCAGGGGGAAAGCTCCCCGATCAGGGTGACTTTTAAAAACCCAAAGGGGATCGATTGGGAGAACTTGGCCCACATGGGGGCCAAGTAAGGGGGCTAAGATGATGGAGGTGGGACTGGAAAAACTTCATGTACCAAAAACGTAAGGGACACTTTCAAGAAGAGAGGAGAGGATGAACCACATGGCTGGACTTAGTTACCTTAAGTAGGCAGAATCGGGCCCTAAAAAGCCCTTCCAACTGGGGTTTTAAGTTCGTACAGAGTAGAATAAAGGGGGGGGGAACAGGGCCAGGGGGGGGAAAGGCCCACAAGGGGGACCCCAAGGGAAAGAGGGAAAATCCTCGGGGTTAGTTCGAAACGGAAGGGGGCCTTTAAAAAGTGGAAAATTTTAGAACAAAAAAGGGGGGGCAGGAGGGTTTTTTACCCCAATAACAAAAAAGAAAAAAACAAAGGTGAGAGGTTTTCCAAGGGTTCAGGGGGGCAAAACCCTGGGGGGGAAGGGAAAAATATAAAGGAAAGGGGGTCAAAAAAAAGGGAGAGGTTGAGGGGTTGCCCCAAAAAAGTTGAAAAAAGGCTGGGGTACGGGTTTTCCCCATTTTGGGGGGAAAAAACCAAAAAGGGGGGGGAAAGGGGGGAAAAAAGGGTTGGGTTTTTTGGGGGTTTGGGTGGGGGGGGGGGGTTTTGGGGTGGTGGGTGGGGGTTTTTGGGGGGGTTTGGGGGGGTTTTGGGGGGGGGGTAAAAGGAAAGGGGGAGGGAAAGGGGGGGAA
>NW_026467470.1:0-35616 GCF_026875155.1 Cherax quadricarinatus
ATTTTTTAAAAAATTTGTGATAGTATACACTTTCCCCACATCGCGGGTGGAATCGATATGAATGGTGCTCAACTTCTCGCCTGTGCTGTGACAACATTTCCCATGTCATAGTTCCTCTACACTTATTAAAGGGGAAATTTGCATAAATAAAACACAAAAAAAAAAAAATCCCATTATTATTATTATTATAATCAAGGGGAAAAGCGCTAAACCCGGAGGTTTATACAGCGCCTGGGGGGGATTGGAAGGCATTCAGGCTTAATTGGGGGAACGGGAGCACATTCCAATTCCCTAAATAAAGAGCCCCTCCCCAAACAAAAGGGAAACCCTTCCTTGGGGGAAAAAAAAAAAATCCACACCGTTGAAAGGAAAATCCAAACTTTCATTTTTTCCCAAAATTGTTTTAAAAAATTTTATTAATTTCAGGGTATTTATTAAAAGGGAAACTTCCGCCACGGTGGCGAAAAAAATTTTTTATAAATATTTTTTTTTTCCCTATTTTTCTATTTTATTTACATTACATAGGGTTCACCCTTTTTTTTTTTTTAGTCCCACTTAAAAAAAAAATTTCCTTTTTGACGCCGGAAACCCGCATTTTAGAAGACGCTCCACACTAATAATAATTAGTATTATTATTACATTATTATTATCTTCAACCACTCCCACGGGGTCCCCTCAAACGACCCCAAGGGTCGTTAGGGGCCCAAAATTATTCCCAAGGGGTCCACAACGATTCCCACGGGGTCCCCTATCAACCACTCCCACTGGGTTCCTCCCATCACCCCACGGTTCCTTGATCAACCACTCCCACAGTGTCCACCCCCTTTTCCCCCAGGGGCCCTTTCACAAGATTCCCCCGGGGGTCCTCAACTAATGACTCCTGGGGCCCTCTTTAAATGGCTTCCGGGTCCTTTACCCACCACTCCCAGGGGGTTCTCAAAAAACACTCCCGGGGGTCCTCCACCACCCTTCCCACGGGGCCCCCCCATCAACTACTCCCACGCACTATTTAAAATCAACGAAAAAAAAAATGAAAATCAAAAATAAAAAAACTTAAAAAGAAGTATCCGGAAAAATAAGTTGCCACATCAGTTAGAGGGACATTAGTCAGTAATTACGGCGCAGTTGGGCGGGGTGACCTGCTTTCTTTTTTCTTGTAACCAAACCTTCCATACATGGCTGCCAAGGGCCCATTTTAACATGTTTGGCCTTTTATAAAAACCCGGGCAGAACCGAACCCAGCAGTGAGTTCATCGGGGGTGATGCAGTCATTTTGTGCAGGGGTACGAGTTTTTTTGTCTATACAGTAGGTTCACACTACCAAAAAACCACTTCCACAGTTGCACAGGGACTTAGACTCTAATTCATTTCAGTGTTTTAAAAATTTTTCTTTAGACCCCCTCAGTTGAGGTGCACTCAGCCGATGAGGGACACTTTTTCCCAAAGAAGTAATTTATCCGTTCTTTCTTTATTTTTATTTTTATTTATCGACCTAAATTGCCTCCGTTTCTAGAGGGCCGCAGGTCCAGGGGTTGGCTTTTTTCCTAATTGAAAAAAATAAAATGCTTTTTTAGCTAATAAAAAATAGTTTTTTTGGTAATATTTGCGACCGCAAAACTGATTCGCCCATTATACACTGAGCTATAAAATATTAACTTGATTTTAATTTGGGGCAAATTTTTTTGTCAAGGGAAATAAACCTAACAAACCCACCAAAACCTAACAAAAAAAAACGAAAACGTTCAATACCTCCTCGATCGGTATTAGGGTTTAAAAAAAAAAAAGGTAAAAGGCTTGACATACTTTTTTTTTTAAAAAAGTTTGTTCACAAATTATGTTGTCCCCCCAAAAACTGATAAACCCACTATCAATTGCTTCAAATTTTGGGAAACTGTTCAGGCTTTTAAGTTTTAAAAACTGGATAAGATTCCTCCTTTCCCCTGGATTTTTACCGGGAGAGAGTTCGGGGGTCAACGCCCCCTGGTGGACCCAAAGCCTGATCAACCAGGCTTTCGCGGGGCGCACGCAACCCCAACTACGACCCACAGCCCGCGGGTCAGGGTGTTTGGGAAAACAGAAATTTCCTTTTTGAGACTGACTTGGAGTTCTTAAACACTGAAAACAAAACCCTTAAATTAAGTGACTGAAAATGGGGGTTTTTTATTTTTTTACTTTTTAAATTTTTCAAGTTACTGCGGGCCGCATAACACTTGTGGCGGGCCGCAAACACTTGGGCGGGCCGCAGTTTGGTGACCCCTGATTTAGCCAAAGTTCGATCGAAGAAACAAACAAAGCAGGGTTGACACCTAGTAGAGACAGCTAAAATGTACACGGCTAAAGCAGAGCTCTTATTTTGGGTGAGTTCCCCACAAAAAAGTGAAGAACGGGAAACCATATGGGGTGCTAGAAACTTGGAGGGGTAGGTTGATGGGGGTGGTTAAGTAACTTTGGGTATCCATTTAAAAATACAAGAGAGAGAGGATGAACCAGCAAGACTGCCCTATATTTATCTAAATACATCTGATAGGGAAAGAAATAGAATAAGGGGGTACCCTGGGGGCTATAGATCATACAAAAGAAATTCAAGTACCTTTTTGTAATTAAATTAAGGAAAGCGCAAAGGGGGAGCATGAAGACCACTTTTTTAGAAGAGGGAATTTTGTAGGGATAGAGATTTCCGAAATAGTGCAGGGGGAAAAGGGGAATTTTAAGGGAAACAGTGGATGAGATGGGGACTCCCTAGCGGAAATGCTGGCTGCAGACAAAGTTTCAATTCAAAAGTAGAAGGGAAATAAAAACATCCTTGATATATCCACAGATGCAAAAGGAAAAAAAGAGAGCAAAAAAAAGGAAAAATTTATAAGAAGCGAAAAAAGGGTGAGAACAAGAACGATTAGTCAAAACGAAATAAGGGTAAAAGGGAGACTGGCGACATTTTGAGAATGACATAGCCGCCAGGCAAGTCGGAGCAAACTGCTTAACCACACATGAGAAGAAAGGCACAGAAAACGACAAGGATTCGATTAAAGAAATAAAAGTTTGAACGAGCGATTTAAAGAGATCTAACCGCAAACAGGGCAGCACCAAAACCCTGGGTAAAAGAAAAAGGGCGAAGAGAACAAAATCTCCCACCGGGAAGTTTCTGGGGGGACAGCTCTAATCTGTACACAGAAATCACCCCCCTACAAAGCAAAAATTTGGGCGGCATGCAACATCCCCCAGTAAAAGTGGGGGCGCCACTGGACACTAAAGAAAACACAGAAATGTCCAGGGCCCAAATGTTAAACAGCCTCCCCCCACCATAAGGGGAATTCCCAAATAGACCCCTGTTGTCTTCAAGAGGGAGGACGATCCTAAACGGGCCAATCAGCCGGGCTGTGGTTCGCACGATGGACTACATACGGCCGCAGTAACACCTCGTGATCGGGCCCTGATCCACCAGGAAGCCTTGTCGGGAGGGGCCGGGGGGGCTTTGACCCTTGGGAAAACCCTCCAAGTAACCCGGGAAAAACGGTACTGGACACTGGAACAATACATCAAAGGTAAGGGGCTACAAGGGGGCACTAAACTTGTGGTTTGGGAAACAGAACTGTTGTCAACCACAGCTAAGATCTACAAGCAATGTCCTCGGCTTGCTTTTGAGATTTTTAAAATTGAAGTTGAAAAATTATGGAAATTAAGGTTTTCTTTCCCAAAAATAGTGCAAAATTCTGGCAACATGTTGATGCAATCAGCTTGTTTCATCAATTTCTAAGTATGTTTTTCAAAAATGTAATTTTTTTGTTTTTTGCATCAAAAGGACTTTGGCAATTAGGTTTTTATTGTTGTTTTTTTTTCTTCAAAATTTTTCATTATTTTTTCATTTTTTAAAAACTCAAAAAGCAATTCTGTGAGGACAAAGTGAAGAGCCGAGTTGTTTCTGCTCAGTTTCCTCTGGGTTGTCAACAATGTAAGGGTTTTGCAACCCTCAGTTTTTTCGCGCCAGTCCTAACTTTTGTAAAAAAAAAAAAAACGAATAACTCAGGAAAAGGATTTACATTTTTTTAAAATTGTTTTTTAAAGAAAAATGGATGGGCAATTTTTCAGACATTATTGATGAATGAGGTTCTGTTTGTCTTTAGAGAGATTTGCAATATGTTTTTTCCATTTTTTTTTTTACTCTTTTTCTCCCAAAAAACTAAAAAAAAAAACAAATTTAAATTTTTTTTTTAATGCAATCTATTGACATTTTTTCACAAAAAAGCTTTTAAATTTAGATAAACGACTCATTATCTTCCCTGATGTTTACTAAAACTTGTACCTACCAATTTTATAGGCCAGGGAGGGTTTTTATGATAAATACAATTTTTCAATTCTGCAATTTTTCAACTGAAATCAATACAAACAAGTTTTGGAGCAACCTTTTTTAAATCACAGGACAAATTTTCATTGAAATTGGACAAAAAAAAAAAGCAGCAAGGGCCCCCTCCCTTAATTTAGTAGACTGAGTAGACTTTAGATTTAAGATGGCACGTCCAGTAACGTACTGCAGGAAGCTCTTATCTCCACCGCATCCCCTCCTCTGAAACAAGTTCGTTTTATAAGCTAGTGTAAAAAAAAAACTTAATGAACGTTTTGGAACTTTTCTGACGGTGCTTCCCCCAAAAATGATTGACAAAGCTCTCCGAACGAATGCACACGTTATACTCGCACACTTGTCAATATAAAATGCTCTTTCTTAATTTTACATTACCTTTTTTAAAATTTCCCGTATTTTATAACCAGAACAAATAAACTCAACGTCTTTTGTACAGTAAGTATCAATTATTTTTATTAAGGGAATTCCCATTTTCGATGTCACTTCTTAAATGCTAGCAAGGGCCCCTACCTTTTTATGTTAAGTTACAGTCAATCACAGTCATCCAGTAAGTAACACTAGGAACATGAAGTCTGTTTACTTATCACTTTCCGGTAAAGTGTTGCATCCCCCCCACCGTCAGCAACATTCAATTTCCCCGTTTTTCTGTTTATTTTTTTCCCAGTCACTGGTTGTCGACGGTCAAACCGGAGTTAAAAAACATTTATGTAAGTTCTTATCCTAGCCTAACTGGCCGTTGTCGTTATGTAAGTTATTAACCTAGCCTAACTTGGGCCCGTGTCGTAGTAAGTTCATTTAACCTAGCCTAACTTGGGCCCTGTCGTTATTAAGTTCATGATCCTAGCCAACTTGGGCCCTGTCGTTTTTGTAAGTTCATTTAACCTAGCCTAATTGGGCCCTGCGTTAGTAAGTTCATGTAACCTAGCCTAAATGGCCATGTCGTTATGTAAGTTCATTTAACCTACCTAACTTGGGCCCGTGTCGTTTTGTAAGTTCATGTTCCTAGCCTAACTTGCCAATGTCGTTAGTAAATTTGTATCCTTGTCTAACTTGGGCCCGGGGTCGTTATGTAAATTCATGTAAACCTAGCCTAACTTGCCGTGTCGTTATTAGTTCAGTATCCAGCTAACTGGCATGTCGTTTTTGTAAATTTTTGTACCAGCCTAACTTGGCCGGGGTTTTTAGTAAATTCATGTTCCACCTAACTTGGGCCGGGGTCGTAATTTTAAATTCATTACCATCCTAACTTGGCCGGGGTCGTTATCAAGTTCATTATCCTACCTAACTTGGCCAGTTCGTTATGTAAGTTTATGTAACCTAGCCTAACTTGGCCGGTGTCGTTTTTGTAAGTTCATGTTCCTACCTAACTTGGCCCGGTCGTTAGTAAGTTCATGTATCCTACCAACTTGGCCGGTGCGTTTTGTAAGTTCGTGTATCCTACCTAACTTGCCAGTTCGTTATTTAAGTTCAGTACCCACCTAATTTGGCCAGTGTCGTTATGTAAGTTCATATATCCTAGCCTAACTTGGCCGTGTCGAGAGTTTTTCTACCCTAGAAGCCTAGCCTGAGACAAGCTTTCTGTTGTACTGCCCTGCATAGAGCCCATGCTGTCTGCCAGCTGAGTTCATATTTCGTGCCATACTGGGCTGCCACCTATAGGCCACCCTTCAGTATCCCTACACCTCCTCTGCCTAAATCTGGCCGCTCACTTCACTCAGTCAACAGGCTTGAAACCTCCCTCCTCGCTGGGCAGGCCCTCCCGGGCCATGGGCACTTAACACTCTGCCTGTGTACCCGACGACATTGCAAATAAAGTAAGAAGCCTCCAAAGTATATCATCATTCCCTGCTACCAAGAATGATCAGTAAACTCCGTAAACAATAACTGCTAGGAACATGTTGATAACTTCTAGTAGCATGTTGATAACTGCTAGTAGTATGTTGATAACTGCTAGTAGCATGTTGATAACTGCTAGTAACATGATAACTGCTAGTACCATGTTGATAACTGCTAGTAGTATGTAAAGTAAAAGGACACAAGTGCAACTAATGTGACATTTATTGTGGCGACGTTTCGCTCTCCAGGAGCTTTATAAGCCCTTTTACTTTACATATTGTCGGTAATTCTACCAACTTTATTACAATCTGCTAGTAGTATGTTGATAACTGTAGTAACATGTTGATAACTGCTTGTAGATGCTGATAACTGTTAGTAACATGTGATAACTGCTAGTAGCATGTTGATAACTGCTAGTAGCATGTTGATAACTGCTAGTAACATGATAACTCCTAGTAGCATGTTGATAACTGCTAGTAGCATGTTGATAACTTCTAGTAGGAGGTTGATAACTGCTAGCAGCAGGTTGATAACTGCTAGTAGCATGCTGATAACTGCTAGTAGCATGTTGATAACTACTAGTAGCAGGTTGGTAACTGCTAGTAGCAGGTTGGTAACTGCTAGTAGCAGTCGGTAACTGCTAGTAGCAGGTCGGTAACTGCTGGTAGCAGGTTGGCAACTGCTAGTAGGTTGATAACTGCTAGTAGCAGGTTAATAACTGCTAGTAGCAGGTTGGTAATTGCTAGTAGCAGGTTGGTAATTGCTAGTAGCAGGTTGGTAACTGCTAGCAGCAGGTTGATAATTGCTAGTAGCAGGTTAGTAACTGCTAGTAGCAGGTTGGTAATTGCTAGTAGTGGGTTGGTAACTGCTAGTAGCAGGTGATAACTGCTAGTAGTAGGTTGATAACTGCTAGTAGCAGGTTGATAACTATTAGTAGGTTGATAACTGCTAGTAGCAGGTTGATAACTGCTAGTAGCAGGTTGATATCTATTAGTAGCAGGTTGATAACTGCTAGTAGCAGGTTGATAACTGCTAGTAGCAGGTTGATAACTGCTAGTAGCAGGTTGATAACTGTTAGTAGCAGGTTGATAACTATTAGTAGGTTGATAAGTGCTAGTAGCAGGTTGATAACTGCTAGTAGCAGGTTTATATCTATTAGCAGGTTGGTAACTGCTAGTAGCAGGTTGATAACTGCTAGTAGCAGGTTGATATCTATTAGTAGCAGGTTGATAACTGCTAGTAGCAGGTTGATAACTGCTAGTAGCAGGTTGATAACTGCTAGTAGCAGGTTGATATCTATTAGTAGCAGGTTGATAACTGCTAGTAGCAGGTTGATATCTATTAGTAGCAGGTTGATACCTGGTAGTAGCAGATTGATATCTGGTAGTAGCAGGTTGATATCTGTTTAGTAGCAGATTGATATCTGTAGTAGCAGGTTGATATCTTATGATAGCAAGTTGATATCTTATGAAAGGTTGATATCTTATGATAGAAGGTTGATATCTTATGTAAATAGTATAGAAACCCGCCAAGTTGAAGACTTAAGACGTTTCTCCATCAATTGGCTTCCTCAGTCCGGTACAAAAATCAATGGTGGAAAATGAGAAGGATTTTGAGGTAATCGGTCGCTCAGCCTTTATCAGGGGAATACAGGAATACTGATTTGGAGATTGTGATGCCTTTGTGGTATTGTCATTTGACAGTCAGTGGGATCAGCGAGGGATGTGGGAAGGGCCCCTTAAACCTTCCCTGGCATCTAGGGTTCTCCCTTGAAGGGCATATCAGTGGTAAGGGCTGGCAAAGGTGCCTTGTTGATTAAGCAAGTTAAGTGGGATGGTGGGAGTGGCAGTCAGTGCAGCAGTGGTGATGGTGGTGGGTGATGGAGGTGGTAGTGGTGAGGGGTGGTGATTATGGTTGATGGTTGTGGTGGTAGGGGTGAGCAGTGGTGGATGGTAGTGGTGGTGATGGTGGGTTGGTGGTGGCGGTGGTGGTGGTGGTAGTGATGTTTGATTGAGATCCATTAACTATGTACACACCCTGCGTCATTGTGTACTGGAGTGCGATAAAATTAAGAATTTAGAGACAGCTCACTCAGAAATGTTCAAGAAATGTCAAAGTATTTTATCCATAGTGGAATATTACGGACCATTGTGGAAAAATACCCTGACTTTGCTCACTGTAAATAAAACATTACTGTGGAAAATTGCATTTATCTGAATGTAACTAATTATTCACATAACAGTAAATGATAACAAAGATAATTATTATTTATCAATGTTACATAGACAAGTAGGAATTTGGGACACTTAGGTCACAAAAAATGTCCCCCTTCGATACCTACCACTGTCATAACCACAAGTTGCTCTGGACCTATTAATTAAATGAAATATACATACACCAGGAATACTGGTAAATATATAAATTGGGACTGTATATTAAAAATGATTATATATAAATTCACATATACATAACAGAAGGAAAATATATCTTAATATCACTCACCAATTTGACTGGATATTAAGTTGTATCATACTCAGAAAAACCTCACTAACTAAATCTATGAAAATAATGCTGGCCAGAATTACACACAAATCTAGAGAGCTTATCTGAGGTTCCTGAGCTGTCTTGTTCAGTCGTCTGATATCTCAGTTTGCAGGAAAGATCCCAAAAAATTTTTCCCCCTATTTGAAGGTGTTCCAATTTTAAAAAGGGGGGGGGGGGGCCCCCCCGGAAAGGGTTTTTTGGGGGGGAAAAGGGGGGGGGGGGTTTTTCCGGGGGTTTGGGGGGGGGGTGGGGTGGGGGGGGGGGGGGTAAGGGTTTGGGGGTTTTTTTGGGGGGGGTGGTGTTTTTTGGGGTGGTTTGGGGGGGGTTGGGGGGGGGGGTGGTGGGGGTTTTTTTGGGTTGGGGTTTTTTTTTTTTTCCAAATTGGAAAAAAAATTTGGGGGGGAAAAATTTAAAAAAAAAAACCCCCCAAAAAAATTTCCCCAAAAAATTTTTTAAAAAAGGGGAAAAACCCAAAAAAAACCCCCCCTTTTTCCAAAAATTAAAATTAACAAAATTTTTTTTAAAAAAAAAAATAATTTTTAAAAAATTTTAAAAAAAATTTTTTTTTCCCCAAAAAAAAAATTTTTCCCCCCCCAAAAAAAAAAATTTTTTTTTAAAAAAAAAAACCCCCCCAAAAGGTTTTTTTTTAAAAAATTAAAAAAAAAAAAATTATATAAAATTTAAAAAAAAAAAAAAAAATTTTTTTTAAAAGGGAAAAAATTTTTCCCAAAAATTTCCCGGTTTAAAAAAAAAAACCCCCAAAAAACCAAAAAAATTTTAAATTAAAAATTTTTTTGGGTTCCCCCGGGTTTTCCCCCAAAATTTTTAAAGGGGCCCCCAAAAAAATTTTTTCCCCTTTTTTTTTAATTTTAAAAAAAAATTTTCCCCAAAAAATTTGGGGGTTTTCCCCCCAAAAACCCAATTTTCCTTTTTGCCAAAAATTTTTTTTTGCCATTTTTTAAAAAAAAAATTTTTTCCAAAAAAAATATTTTTTTTTTTTCCAAAGGCCCCGGGTTTTTGGCAAAAAAAATTTTTTTGGGGGGGGGGCCCCCCCCAAAATTTAAAAAAAAAAAATTTTTTAAAAAATTTTTCCCTTTTTTTTCCCCCCCTTTTTTTAAAAAAAGGGTTTTTTTCCCCAAAAGTTTTTTTTTAAAATTTAAAATTTTAAAATTTTTAAAAAAAAATTTTTTTAAAAATTTTTTTTTTTTTAAAAAATTTTAAAAAAACCCCCCCCCTTTTAAAAACCCCCCCAAAAAAATTTTTTTCCCCCTTTTTTTTTCCCCCTTTTTTTTTTTTTTTTTTTTCCCCCTTTTTAAAAAATTTTCCAAATTTTTTTGGTTTTTAAAATTTAAAAAAAAAAAAAAAAATTTTTTGGAAAAAAAAAACCAACTTAGTTACATTAAATTTTTGGGAAAAGAAAAAAAACCTTTTTTCAAGGGAAAAGAAAAAAAGGGGGGTAAAAAAAAAAAAATTTTTTGGAAAAAATTTTAAAATTTTAAACCCCGGTTCCTTTTAAAAAAAAAAAAATTTTTTTTTTAAAAAAAAAAAAACCCCAAAAAAAATTTTTTTTAAAAAAAAATTTTTAAAAAAAATTTTTTAAAAAAAAATTTTTTTTTTTTTTTTTTTTTTTTTTTTTTTTTAAAAAAAATTTTTTTTTTAAAAACCCCAAAAAAACCCCCTTAAAATTTTTTTTAAACTTTTTTTTCCCCCCCCCTTTTTTCTTAAATTTGAAATTTTCCCCCCAAAAAAGGGGAAAAATTCCCCCCGGGGGGGGTTTTTAAAAGGAAAAATTTTCTTTAAAAAAAAATTAAAAAATTTTAAAAACAAAAAAAAATTTTTTTTTTTCCCCCCCCGGGGGGGGGTTTTTTTTTTTTTCCAAAAAAAAAAAATTTTTTTTTTAAAAAATTTTCCCCCCTTTAAAAATTTTTTTTTAAAAATTTTTTTCCCCCTTTTAAGTTTTTTTTAAAAAATTTTCCCCTTTAAAAATTAAAAAAATTTTTTTTTTTTTAAAAAAAAAATTTTTTAAATTAAAAAAAAAATTTTTTTTTTCCCCCAAAAAACCCCTTTTCCCTTTTTTTCCCTTTAAAAATTTTTTTTAAAAATTTTTTTTTGGGAAATTTTTTTTTTCCCCTTTAAAAAAAAATTTTTTTTTTTTTTTCCCCTTTTTTTTTTCCCCCCTTCTTAAAAAATTTCCCCCCCAAAATTTTCCCAATAAATTTTTTTAAAATTTTTTTATTCCCCTTTTAGGGGAATTTTTTCCCCCAAATAAGGTTTTAAAAAAAAAATTTTTTGGGGGGGGGGGGAAAAAATTTTTCGGGGGAAAAGGGGAAAATTTTTCCCCCCAAAAATAAATTTTTTTTGGGGGGCCCTTTTTTAAAAAACCCAAAATTTTCCCCAAAAAAAAAAACCCCCCCTTTTTTCCCAAAAAAAATTTTTTTTAAAATTTTTTTTTTTTTTTTTTTTTCCCACAAAAAAAAACCCCCCGGGGTTTTAAATTTCCCCCCCTTTTTGGGGTTTTTTAAAAATTTTTTTGGGGTAATTTTTTTTTTTAAATTCCCCAAAAAAAAAAAAAAAAGGGGGTGCCCTTACTCAGTTCGCGGAGCTTTTTTTTTTCCCCAATTTTCTGAAATTAGGGGGAAATTTTTTTTTTCCCAAGGTAAATTTTTTAAAAATTTTTTTCCCCCTTTTTTTTTAAAAAAAACCCCTTTTTAAAATTTTTTTTTTTAACCCCAAAAAATTTTCCCCCAAACACCCTTTTTTTTTGGGGGGGGTTTTAAAAAAAAAATTTTTTTTGGTATTTTTTTAAAATTTTTTTTTTTTTAAAAAAAACCCCAAACCTCCCCAGTTTAAAAGGGGTTCCCCTTTTCTTTACCATCCCTTTTTAAAAAAAAAAAAAACCCCCCAAAAATATTTTTTCCCCCAAAAAACCCCCTTTCCCGGGGGGCTAAATTTACTTTTTGGGGGTTTTTTGGGTTTTTTTTTTTAAAATTTTTCCTTTTTTTTCCCCCCCAAAAAAAATTTTTTTTTTCGCATTGCCTAACCTAAAAATTTTAAAAGGGGAAAACAATTGAGCTCTTTTGTCTGAGAGAAAACCCCGATAATTTTAAAGTTGTTGGGGTCTCCCATCTGTACTTTTAACCACAAGACATTTACTTTTTTTTAAAAGTACGTGGGGTCCCTGGGCCAATTTAAAGCCAATTTTCAATTTTTGATTTATGCCTTTTTTTCATCAATTTTTTTCCCGTAACAAAAGGGAAAAGGGTACTTCAGCAAAAACCCTCAATTTTTTAAAATAGCAGCAATTTTTTTCATTTGCTACTTTGGTCAGGGTTTTCAACATTATCATTAAATTTTCAACATTACATATAGACCTTAAAAAACATGACTATATGGTGTCTTCCCTTTTTGACAATTTTTAAAAACGGGAATTTAATTTGGGATAACCATAAAATTTTCATTGTGATTACCCAAAAACCTGATACATCTGTCAATTTCCTCCAATCTTTCAACTTTAAACATTCCCCTGAATTGTATGCAAATTTCAATTCTTAGAAAAAGGAAATACCCTTTCCGAAAAACCCAATTTTCCCCTTTTTTTTGACTGGTTTCCATTAAAATTGCTACTCTTTGGGGGGTACTTTTTCTTCTTGCCTTGGGAAAATCATTATTTTTTTGATTTCCGTTCCCCTTTATTCCCCTATGTAACTCCTTTTTTGGAAAAGAATTTTTGTTTTATTAATATTGGGATAATTTTTTCCCCTTTTTGAAAATTGACAGAAACCCCAGAGTTTTTCATGTGGTTTTTTATCTTTAAAAAGAGTTAGGTTGGGGGTGGGCTGCAAATGAAAAAATTTAAATTCCCGGGAGACCAGTCTTATTTTCCCCCGACCAAAATAACCCTTTTGTTTTTTTTCAGAGCCCCTTCAAGGGTTTTTCAGCTTAATTTTTTTTTTGTACCAAGGCACTCAAAAAACCAGTCTGGGTTCCCTTTAGTTATATTTATTTTTTAAAAATTTGAGAGTGCTTTACCCAGTTTAAATCTAAACTGCTGTAAAGCTTTTGTAAGTGTGATCTTAAAATTTAAATTAACAATATATTCACTAATCCAAACCCACTTGTTCAAAATTACCATTAAATGACCTTCATCAAACAACCCGCTTTTATTGTAAAGTCATTTTCATTGGGAAAAAGGGTTGTATCATAGGGAGCATCTCCTCTTTTCCTTCCTTTTAGGTAAAATAATTTTTGTTACACAGGGTAGGGGCAAATTTCCCGAAATGCACAAACTGCTTTAAAAATTGACCCCCAAAATTCCCCCCAATTTTTTTTCCAAGGGTTAAAAACAGGCAAACACAATTCTGGGGTTTTTTGGGAAAGACCAAAATTATTTGTTGGAGCGACCCGACCCAATGCCGGTTTTTCACATTTTAAAAAATTCAAGGCCTGACTTTTACAAGAAAAATCTTTTTCCCCTAAGTCAAATACTGATTAATCATGGATCTATTCAGTCCCCATCAAAACATTTAAATAATAAATCTCCTTCATATTTTTTTTAAAAAATTTGTAAGAATCAAAAACTATTCCCTAAACATCTAAATACAATTTTTAAAACATCAGTATTCACAGTTTCTTGATTCCCTTAATTTCCAAGCACTTATTATATGCCTTTGGGTTTTCATACCCTTTTCTAGCTTGCAATGATGCTTTTCCCTTTTCCTAAAATTCCCCTATTTTTTTCCCTTTTATATTAAATTTCCCCCATTTTTTCCGCCCCTATGCAATGTATTAAAAATTTAACTTAAAACACTGATTATGTACTAAATTAAAGCCTTTATAAAGGAAAAATACAAATTTACCTTTTTAAAAAAAAATTTTAGCTAAATTTAGCTTAGCAATTTCATGTAAAAAATTGTAATATTTAAATTTTTAATACACATTTAAAAATTTGCTACACTTGACTTACAAATTTCACATGTAAGAAAATTTTTTATATAAATTTTAAATGTACATTTTAAAACCAAAACCTTTTGCCAGCCTTGGGCTTATCAAAAATTTTACAAAATTTAAAATAAATCCTTGCCAGAATTTGGCAAAGGCAAAATTTAAAATTATACCATTAAATAAAAGCAACTCTTGCCTTATCATTTTTCACATAATTGATATAAAAACTTGGCCAGAGTTGTCCCTTTTCAAATTAATAGTAAAAAATTTTTAAAAACCACAAAACCTTAATAAAATTAATAATATCATTAAAAATAATTAGCAACCCCTTTCCTTAACAATTAAAACATACACTGTATAAATCTTGGGGCCCAAAAATTTTCTTATCAAATTAATAAAAACAAATTAAAATAACCCTTTGCCCGACTTGACTTTAAACAAAAATTTAAAAATCGTAATTTTTTAATCCACTTTCACATTAATAAATTTTTTGAAATTAACATCCACCTTTCCCTTTTTCATTTCCCCATTAATTATTTAAATTTAATTTAAATAAAAAAATGACTTACTAATTAAACCTTTCCCGGGTTTAAGAAAGGGCCAAAAGGGGAAATTTAAAAGTGGGAAAAAATTGCATTTAAACTGAAGTAAATAATTATGTATATAAACATAAATGTAACAAAGATTATTATTTATCAATGTTTCATAGACAAGAAGGGAAATTTTGGGGCACCAAGGGCGCAAAAAAATGTCCCCCCTTTATTTCCCCCCACCCACCACTTTTCAAAAAAACAATTTCTCTGGACCTATTTAATTTTAAAAGAAATATACATACACCAGAAAAACTGGTAAATATATAAATTTTTGGACTGTAAATTAAAAAAAAGATTTTTAAAAATAAAATTTTATATATACATAACAGAAGGAAAAAAATTTTTCTTTAAAATCACCCCACCAATTTTTACGGATATTAAGTTAAATCATACTCAGAAAAAAACCCCACTAACCAAATCTTGAAAATATTTCTGGGCCGAAAATTTCACAAAAAATCTAGAGAGCTTTCTGAGGTTCCCGGGGGGTCTTGTTTATTCCCTCCCATATCTCAAGTTTGCAGGAAAAGCACATCCAAAAATTTCGCCTCCCTTTTTTGAAGGTGTCAACCAATTTTTTTAAACCCCTAGAGCACGAAAAATTCTTCCCATTAAATTTTAACTTTGTACCAAATTTAAAAAACCCAAGTGGCGAGTCTCGTCTGCGAAAACGCAGTTTTCTTTTTTCCCTAGACAAATATTATTAAATCATATGGCCTCTATTTACCAAAATCTGTATTTCCGGAAAATATATTCAGTATTTTTTCCAAAATTTACCACGTTTTTGGGTGGTGCTTTGTTATGTGTTTGTTTTCTCTTTTTGGCTGTGGTTGTCTGTGCGTGCCCCCTTTGGGGGTGGTGGCGCCCCACGCGCCGTGGGGGTGCGTCGCGCCCGTGTGGGTTAGGGCCTACTTAATATTTGTACTTATAACTAAATTACAATTGGGGACCGGGGGGACGGTCAAGGCCTTTTACTTTATAATTTTTTCATGATTGAAACTAGTATAGGAGTGAGATGATTCATTACCCTGTAACTTTGCCCAGATTGTGACCAGATCCCTGGATTTCTTACAACTTATAAAAAATGGGGCTTTCGCTGCGACCACGGTCGAGTGAGGTTGTCGCTGCCCCCCCTCGCGTTCAGGCGACTACCTTGTTAAACAGGGCGCTGATGTGAGGGGGCCCGCAAAATACCTTTGGAATTGAGCTGTTTCGTGGGGCGATTTCACCCTCTTCAGTCAATTTTTACCCCCGACAATCATTAGGGGACCTATGGAATCCAGACAGAGGTGTATTTAGCCAAAATGGGGCTATGAATTTCGTCAAACTGAATTCCCGCCCCTGTATATCTTTGGGACGGGGTTCCAAGACGTGAGTCTTACGCACCCCAGCTGTGAAGTGCTTTATCGGTTTTTCTCGCCATTTACGGGTAAGATCTATGCCCCTTTTTGAGGCAGATGAGCTGACAAAAGGGAGTGTTTTTAACCCATATGGAACCGACATCGGGCAAAAAAGGGGAAAATGACGGCGGGTTTTACAGGGGACCCCGGGAGGGTACCTTTTCCTAAATACTCTGAGACACCCCAACCGCTTACTCTTTGGGGAGACTTCGGGACGCAAGTTTGTATCGTATGCCGGACAAGACTACGGCAATAAATTTGGGGCTACCCATATGGCGGGAGAGTGCGTGAAGCGAGGGGGGCGCCACGCAAAAGGGGAAAAACCCAGTTACCAGCGTGATAGCTGTTGAAGCCCAGGGCAAGCAAAGGGGGTGGGGGTTTTTGGGGTGAAAGGTGGAGGATTTCCCAAAAAGGAGAATGGGATGTGTGAGGAAGCTGTGTGTAAAAGGATCTGTTCAAACCCAAAGGGCAAGTAAGAATGCAAGTGCAGGAGGGGGTGCAGGGGTCTAGAGGGAAAACTTTAGGAGGGTTTTTAAGGACTTGACACCGCCGCAAGGGTTCCTGGCTGGTGAGAGACACGGCGTGCCGTAGAGGGGAAAGTAAGGATAACAAACAAGCAGGGTTTAGGGCCCAACAGTAAGAAAGTTTCCCCCCATGTCTGTGGGAAAGGGGCGTGGGGAGTTGAGGTTCATCGGAGGGGAAACCCCAAAGAAACAGGGTTAAGGGGTCAGGGAAGAAGCGGGGGCGTCAGACCAATGGCCGACCCGGCCAGAGGCTAGGAGGAAGGGAAAAGCAATTCGAAGCATCACGATAAGAGGGATCGCAAAAAGGGGGGGGGGGTTGATGGTGTGAAGCCTTTTTGCTGGGTCGGGGGGAGGGGGCCCTGGATGAAGAAGAGAGGAAAAGGGGTGGGAAACAAAAAAGGCCTAGGGGTATGACTGTGAACTAAAAAGGACTGGTAAAAGGTAAAAAGGAATGGGTTTCGAAGTTTCTGTAAAAATATAGGTGGATTAGTGTTCCTGAAAGAACCAATTTCAAGAGGGAAATGCTCGAGGTAAAAGGGTTTCAGGTCATCTCTGCCCCTGCACGTCTAAAGGTGGTGGGGTATATTGATCAGGGGCAACCCTTTTGTTGCAAGAATGGGGGGGGAGGGGGGGGAAGAGATTGCGCGTGGAGGGGGTGGATGGGACGCGGGTATCTTTTGTAGTTGCTCACCAGCAAAAAAGATGTGGGGGAAAAAAGGGTTTTTGTTTTGGAAGAACATTTTCTTCTTACTGGTTTACCGCAGGGCCTCGTTGTGGACGGGAACGCGTTTTTTGGAGGGCGCCGGGGAAACCAAAAAGGGGCGGGGCACGGTCGGCGCCTTGCGGTTTTTTTTGGGGGATTTCAGTTGCGGATGCGGTTGGAGGGGGGGCGGGGGGGAAGCACACTTTTGAAAGGGGGTTACGCTGCGGGTTTGGAAGGGTTAAATATATCTAAAGGGGTTGGGTTTGACATTTTCCGTACAAAAAATAGCTTATTCGGACATGGGGCGTAGTACAGAGGGGGGCTGGAGCACTCGCAGGTAATCTGGGGGTATTGGAAATTAAATACAAGGTGTTGGGGATGGGGGGGATGGGGATTTGCAACGCGTGGGGGGGGTTACGTAGAGATAAAAGGGTGGGGTTTGGTGAGTGGGGGGATGGTGTGGTAAAGAAGGGATAACAATATTACGTAAAGGAAGGGAAACGTACATTTTTTAAAATAGGGGCTTGAAACATTTGGGGGTAATTTACGGTTTTTGTTATGCAAGGGGGCGTGGCGGGCACTTATCCAATGGATGAAATTAGGCAAAAAAAGGGGAGGCTGCGTGGGGTACAGGATAAGGGGTTCCAAGCGTGGGGGTACGGGCGGGGGTGGAAGAGGTGTTATGGGCGAAGACCTTCATCGTCTAAAAAAGCTAGCAGAAACAAAGACAAGGATGACTATTTCCCTGGTTGGAGGTTCATGAACGAAGGGGGGACAGGGGGGGGCAGGTCATACAAGCTACGGAAGGAATGGGGGGGTTTGCTGACAAGGGTTGAGAAATCTGGCAAAAGAGAAGGGTAAGGGTGGGTTTTTAGAACAGGTTGGGGGTGTGGTATGTCATTTTCGTAACAGTGATAGGGAACACTGGGTGGCGAAATAACTGAGGGGGGAATATGGGAGGGCTTTAAGGGGAAAACGAAAGGGCAAAGCCCCGGGGAATTAAATGGACTCCCCGGAAGATTTTTATCAGCACCCTTTGGGGAAACTATTGGGGAAATTTCGGTTGGGTTTTTTAAAATTTTGCTTGAAGGAGAGGGGTAGCTGGGGAGAAGCAGGCAACCTGTCTTTATTGGTACCGGGGATAAGGTGCAGCATACGCTTCGGGTTTAAACCCGGGCGATCTCGTTTTTTTTGCGCAATTAAAAAAATTTGTTTTCCCCGAAGTTTGGGGGAAAATGGGGGTCAAGTGTGGGGGTGGGGCGGTAGTTAAAAACTCATTTTGGGGTTTCCCCAGGGAGGCCCTATGGTGGAAGGGGCAGGGGTTATTTAAAGGGGATTTCTTGGAGGCAAAAGGGGGGGGGAGGGGGATTTGGGTGGCCCTCGTTTGGGAAAGGGGGCATTAAAATAAAAAAGGGGATGGGAAAAACCTTTAAAGCCATCCAAAAAGGGGTCGGGGGTTTTGGGGGAAAAAAAGTGGGCGGGTAAAAGGCTTTGTATGGAGGTGAATGGCGAGGGTACAAAAAAAATGTCGATTGGGGGGGAAAGTTTGTAAGGGGTGGGGGTTTTTAGGCAGGGGTGCCCCCTATGTCAAAATTTAAATTTTTTTCCCTGCGAAACAGGACCCCTTTTATAAATTGAGGGAGCAAAAAATTTTTACTGGGGGACCCAGGGTGTGGGGTTTTGCGGGGGTTTTGGGCCTTTTTTAATTTGGGTATGTGGATGAAAAAAAACGTTCCCAAAAACGGGGAGGAAAATGTCAAGGGAAACACATTAACGGGTAGTACAAATGTTCGCGGGGGCCAACGGGTATGAGGGAAAAATTCAGAAAAAATCCAGGGTCAGGGGGTTGGGAGCTTGGGCGGGTGGGGTTTTAAAGGGGGTAGGGGGCAGTTGTGAGGAAGCAGGGAATTCGTTAAAAAAATCTGGGGTCTTTTTTAAATGCAGAACAAACTCCCTGTGGCAACGCATGGAAAATTTCCTTAGGATGGTAAAAGGGTTTCGGGGACGTTTGGGTGCATTGCGCCCTTTATCATTTGACCCTTGTGCAGCGGGCCATTGTTTTTAAATTTATCTTACTGTATACCAAAGAAAGGGCCACGTGGGCAGCCGGTTCCCTTTAAACCCGGGGCCCAAAAACGAACATACTTGGGAAAGGTTTTTTTAAAATTCTTTGGGTTCGAGCGGTGTTTGGGTTAAGAGAGATGGGGTAATTTCCCTTAAGTAAGGGGGGGGCTGGATTCGGGATTTTAAAAGCGGGGGGCCCAAATTGTCTTAAATTAAAAAGGGGAGAAAGGGAAAGTGTGGGGGGGGGGGGTTGGCCGGGATCCATAACAGTTTGAAACGGATGTATACAGGATTTGAGTTGAAATTAGTGTGAAACTGTGTTAAAGGGCCCTCGGGCGGGGATCGGGGACCCCGAAAAGGGTTTAAAAAGGGGTAGTTTGTAGATTTTACCCGGGGAGGGTTGTACGCCTTTTAAGGGAATTTTTTTCCCCATGTAGCAGGGGGAATTATAGGGAATGGGTTGAGTAAAAGGGGTTGCAACCTCGTGTTCGGGATGAAAAAGTTCTTTTTCCCCTCACGGCTTTTTAAACCGGGGGGTGGGGTTAAAGGGGGATAACGATCGTTGAGGGGGGGGGTGGGGGGATATGTGGTGGGAGGAGTCGGTTTTTTCATGTAGTATTTTTTTTTGTGATGGCCCTGAAGTGTAAAGGGGGGTGGTTAAATAGGGGGGAAAAATAGGAAGGGGGGAAAGGAAAATTTCTGAAATTGAGAGCATTAAGCTCGCGGGGGGTTTGGGGAGGAACGGGGAAAATCAAGCTGGGGGAATACATTAGGGAAATTTAATATCAAAATTTTGGGGGGGAAAAGGGGGGAAAACGGGTTACTGGGGTAAAAAGGGGTTTTACTTTAACTTTTCCATAAAACGGTTGTAGAAATAAAAAATTTTTTGGGGGGGAGGGGGGTAAAAGGATTTTTCAAAGGATATGGGAAACCCTTACTTTAAACCGGTTTTAAAACCCGAAAAATACAGGGAGGGGGGGAAATAAAAGGAAAGTTTTTTGCTGGGGTGGGGAAGTCCGGGGTTTGAAAACATTTTTTGCCCCCGGGTAAAATAACAAAATTTTTGTGAGGGGGGGTTGGATATGATGCTTTGAGGGAAAAAAAAATGTGGACCACGGGTCCCAAAGCACCTTGGACGGCCAAATTTTTGTGTGACGGGATTTTAAATTTACTTATTATACATATTGGGGTGTGGTAATATTGTTTAAAAAGGGAATGAAAATTGAAATTTTTGGAAAGTTTTGGGGCTATAATAATTATGGTTTTGTTTCCAACTTTTTTTTCTAGGTGCAGGCACGATAGGGGTAGGGTTCGTGATCATCACGGTGTCCAGAGTTTATGATTTTAAATTTTTGGGTTTTAAAGTCTGTGCATTTTTTGCTTAAAAGGGGGTGTTCTGCAATTTCAGT
Organism: Cherax quadricarinatus; assembly: GCF_026875155.1. Classification (NCBI taxonomy): domain Eukaryota; kingdom Metazoa; phylum Arthropoda; class Malacostraca; order Decapoda; family Parastacidae; genus Cherax; species Cherax quadricarinatus. The sequence goes on from NW_026467470.1 coordinate 20,369, forward strand.
TTTTTTTTGAGGTAAAAAGATTAATGCACGTCAGATCGTGTAAAAAAAAGTTGGGCCCAAACAGGGGGTTAAAAGGTTTTTGTGGTTAGGTCGTGCTAGCACAGTTTTTTATGTGTTTACTTGTTCAGGGTTTTATATTTTATGTTGTATTGAAACTTTTTGCCCAATAGCACAAAGTAATTTTCCCTAAAACCCCTGTATAAAACATGAATGTCATATTTGGAACTGTGTGATTTTTTTTAACATTTGGAAATTTGCTTTTTAAAAATTTGGAAAAGGGCTTACATTGTTGGTTTTTGAGACTAATTTATTTTTAAATGGTTGTTAATTTTGTATTTTTCCTTTGTGACTTTTCAATCACCTTTGTTGGGAAAATACAAATTGTTATGTAACTGAACCATTAGGACAATTCCCTAAATTAATTTTTTGGATCTTGCTGTGGCCCTTTAGTTTTGGGCAACTTTCCCTTTGTTTAAGTATTTGGGTTGAAAATAGTGGGGGGTTTTGGAAAAACCACGGGGGGGGGGTAATATGTCGAATAAAAGTTCAGTGCAATGCATTGCAGGGTCTTAGTCGATCATTAATACCATTTCGAGGGATTGTTATAAAAAGTTTTTGGTTCTATCTTTAAATTTCTTTGAAAACCCCCAACAGGTTTGGGGTTAAAGGGTAAATAAAAAGGGGGAGCAGGGGGGGGGGGGGGTTTTTAACCCACACAGTTGTAAGTGTGGTTTGTAACATTCCCGTAGGGGGTTTGTGTTATTTTGTATAATTTAAAATTTAATTTTTTAAACATTTTATATTTTTAATTTCAGGTTTAAAATAAAATAAAAAAAAAAAAAAAAAAAACCTTTGTAACTAGTTCACCAAACAAAACTTTGGGGCCATCCCTGGCCCCCAAAAAGTACCCTGTAATTTTTTGACTACCCCCTTTCAAAAGGGAAGGGGCCCTGCAAAAATAAAGATTTTAAACTTTTTTGGAGCCCCATTGTGATAAAATAATATATATATATAAAAATATTTTATAATATATATATATATATATAAAAATTAATATTTTTAATTTTCAATAAAAATTTAAAACCCAGAAAACAGGTGATTTCAAAATTTGCAAAACAACCACCTAAAAAAAAGAGAAATTCCAAGCGCTTTCTGACTACTCCACTTTAATAAAGGGAAACCCAATAAAAGGGTGAACACCCAAAGGGAAAACCCTAAATAAGGGGTGGGGCCAGCACCTCACAATCAACCCCAAGGGTTTAAACACCTACCCGGGGCGAGCCAACTTGGATGGGCCCCTTTAAAAAGGGACCTGGGGAGTAGGTTGGAAAACACAACCACCCGGGGAAAAGTACAACCCGTCCTGCCAGATGACTGTGAAAAAAAAAAACCGGGTAATTGTTTTGCATGATGGAAGGTTTGGGCGGGTTTTCCCTTTTTTTCGTCTCAAAACACGCAAAGATAACGGGGAATCTTGCTACTCCAAACTTACACTTGGTCACCCTTCACAGCCCACCCCAAAATGCATTATATATATACATACATAAAGGTTTTTCTCCTTTTTCTAAATAGCTCTTTTCTTTTTTTTTCTTTTTTATTGTCCATGGGGAAGTGGAAAAGAATTTTTTTCCTCCGTAAGCCATGCAGCTTGAGGCGCCCTAAAATCCCGGGGAGCAAGGGGCCTAGTAACCCCTTTCTCCTGTATACAAAAACAAAAAAAGGGAAAAGAAAAAAAACTTTTTTAAAAACGGGTTGCTTAAAGGGCCGGGGATGTAGTGCGGATAAACAAAAAAAAAGATTGCTGATTTTTATAAATTGAAAAGAATTTGGATTTTCCTGGCCCTAAGCAAACAAAGCTAAAGGGGGAGGAGAGTTTCAGAGGGGGGAAATAAAGGGGTTTTAAATCTGGAGAAATCGAGAGAGTTAGACCCAAAGGGAAAGGGTAGCAGAAAGGGTTAAATACAGTTAGGGAAAGGAGAAAAGAAAATTGAAAAGTGTAAAAAATTTAAGAATTATGTGGATTAAAGTAAAAAGGGTTGGGTGCGAGAAGTGGGTTTATAATAACGTTAGCAAAGGAGAAAGAGGAAAGCAGGGGGGAGAGAAGGTTTTTTTGGGGGAAATTTTTTTAATGAATTATGGGGCCTTTGAAAACCCAAATGAGAGAGTAAATTGTGGTAGGGGGCTTGAATTCTAAAATAGGAAAAATTTTTTGAAGGGTGTGGGAGGTAAGTTTTTTGGGGGGCCAGGTTAAATGAAAAAGGGAAACCCTTTGGAATTTAACTTTGTATAGAAAGGGGGTTTGTTTAAAAGGAAAAACATATTTTAAGAAAAAGAGGATAAATAAAATACCCCTATGATGTAGGCGAAAGACAGTAGTTTGTTGGATTAGTAATTTGGGAGATAAAGACAGTTTGAGTAGACTTCAGGATTACATTTATTTTAAAGGGGGCCCCAGATATAAACAGATTTCCTTTTTTAGTTTTTAGCCACCTGAAGTAAAAAGGAAAATGGGATTTCAAGAAATAGGGAACATCAGGAAGAAAAAGGTAAGGTTTATAAACTAAAAGAGGGGGCAGTTAGGGTAAATATAAAAAAGCTATTGGGGGAAATGGGGTAATGAAAGCATAGGCAAAAAGGGGGGCGAAGAGGATGGGGGGGTTTAAAAAAAGTAGTGTTAGGTGGGTTCCCCAGAAGTTTGTTTGGGTTTCCGGGAAAGGGGGTGCAGGGGGGAAAGGGCGATTGGTGGAATGATGATGTAAAAAAGAGGATAAGGGAGAAAAAATTTCATATAGAAGTTTTTACAAAATAGAAGTGATGCAAGGAGGGAAGAGTAAAAGGGGAAAAAGAGAGAGGTTAAAGAAGGTGAAAGCAAAAGTAAAAAAAAGAGCAAATGGGGAGAGTTTGGGGGGGAAAGTTATCAACAAATTTTTGTTGAAAAAAAAAAAAATTTTTGGGGTGAGATAACAAGTTAAAAAGCCTAAAACAAATGGATTTTTTCATTAAAAAAGGAAAAGGGGAAATTTTTTAAATGAAGTTAAGGTATTGGGAAATGGAAGGGAAAATTTTGAGGAAATTTTTTAAAAGTTGATGAAGAAAGGGGAAACGTATTTTTGTGTATGGGGAAGGGGGAATTTAAAATCTTGTAGGGGTGAGGGAAAAGCCATTGTAGTGTGGGGGGAAATTTGTGAGGCCGTAGGGAAAATGAAAAAGGGGGGAAAGGGAGCCGGGATTGATTGGGAAAAGAAAGAAAAAATTTTTAACAGGGGGGGGATATATTTTGGGGGGTTTTCAATTTTTTAATAAATGGATGGGGAGGGGAAAAGGGACCAGGGGTTGGCAGAGGCTGCATAGTTCCCCTTTTTTAAAAAAGGCAAAGGGATAAAAGAGAGTGCAAAAATTATAGGGGGGTAAGTCTTTGAATGTACCGGTAAATGTAGGGTAGAGTTAAAATTTAAAAATTAAGAGTAAGAAAGGAGAATAGGATAGCAATGAACAAGGGGGCTTTAGGAAAGGGAGGGGGGTTGGGACCAAATTTTTTACATGAAACATATAATGAACAGTTTTTTGATTTGGGGAAAGAGGGCTTTTTGGCATTTATGGATTTGGGAAAAGGGGTATGACAAAGGGGGGTAGGGGGCAATGTGCAGTGGTTTCAAGTGTATGGTGTAGGGGGTAGGGTTTCTTTAAAAAACATTGAAGAGTTTTTTTGAGGATAGGAGGCTCAAGTTAAGTAAATTTGGAAAGAGGGGAAATTTTTTTTTCCTTCAAAAAAGTGCCTTTTAAAAAGGGTGGGGTGTTTCACCGGGGTTTTTAATAATAGATTGGGGTTTTAAAAATAAAGCAGGGGCTTGGGAAAGGCGGAGTTAAAAGAAAAGAAACACACACAAAGGGGAGTTTTCACAGCTGCTTTTTTGCTGTGCCCCGAGCCTTTGGGGGATGCCGGAGAATTGCAGGAAATTTGGGAAAATTTTTTTAGGGTGTTGAAAAGAAAAATTTAAAAGGGGAATATTTAGGAAAAGAAAAGGGGGAAAACAAAAAGAATTTGGGGATAAAGATTAATAAGATTTGGGGGGAGAATAGGGGGATGAACGAAAATTTAAATTTGGGGGGGAAAAGGTCCCGCGGGTGGGCTAAAGAAAATGAGGTTTAAAAAATAGAAAAAGGGTGGGGAAAAAAGTTTAGTGGGGCACTTAGGGGTCCGTGGAAAACCCAAAAAACTTTGTCCTTGGAGGGAAAAGGGGAAAAGTAAAAGAGAAAATTTTTTCCAACGCCCTTTTATGGGTGGGGAAAACGGGTGATGAATGTTGCAGCGAGGGAAAAGGCGGAGGCAGGGGAGATGTCCCGTCTGAGGGGAATGTGGGTGGAATATAATGAAAAAAATTTCGTAGTTTTTGGAATTTTGGGGGAGGTGCGGATTACCCAAAAAATGTTTTTCCAAGGCTGAGGGGAAAGGGTTTTTGAGGGGGTTCGACATTTTAAAGAATGGAGCGAAACAGAAAAACTTCAAGAGTGGACCGTCTGTAGTGGAAAGGGAAAGGGGGGGTAGGGGGCCCGGGCCCAGGGAAAGGGGGGGAGGGGGGGGAAAAAGGGGGTTTTGTGTGCGAGGGGGTTGGGCTTTCCCGCCCGCGTGACCCTTTGACAGGGGTGAATGGAGAAAAATGGTTTTAATTTCTTGACGTTCGTTGGAGTGGTTTAGCAAAGTAACATTTATGAAAGGGGTTCAGGGGAAAACCCGGGAGGCCGACCCTTTAGTTCCCCGGAAGGGAAGTAAAAGGCCTGACCCCTGAAGGGGGGGTTTAAAAGTTCAGTTTAAAAAAAATGTATTAAAGCACCCTTTTGGCAAGAAAAAGTGAAAGGAAATGAATGAAGGGAAAATTTTTTCTTTTTTGGGGCCCCCCTGCCTTGGGGAATCCCGGGGTGATAAAAAAAAAAAAAAAAAAAAAATAATATATATTAAAATATATAAAAAATTATATTTCTTTCAAAAAACCCCCAGCCATTTCCCACTGAGTGGGGGGGGCCCCAAAAAAAAAACGAAAGGTTTTTGCCTTTTAAAATTTTTTAATATTTACAGGAGAAGGGTTCCAAACCCCCTTTCTCCGGCATTTTTTTTTTGCCTCTTACGACACGCATGGGTTTTTTTTCGGGGAAGAATTTTGTTTCCCCCTTCCCCATGGAGGAAAAATATAATATATTATAATAAAATATATAAATATATAAAATTTTTATATAATATATATAATATATATATATATATATATAAATATATTGCACTGAAGGGCACAGCAACTCAGGGGGCACAATTTAAACCTATAGTGGGGAGGGTTTACTTACGGGAGCTTTGGGGGCGGGCCCCAAAACTAAAGGTAATTAAAGGGTTTTTTTCCTGTGGAAAAAAATTTTCCCAAAAAAGGGTGGGAACTCCTCTCAAGGGGGCCCCAAACCCATCCCCCCATTTCCCCAAAACCCCGGCATTTCAGGTGCAGGGGTAAGGGTCAAAGACCTCTTGTTTTTCTATTAAAAAGAGATGAAGGAAAAATCCCTTTGTCCCTTTCAATAAGTAAAAATCAAAAAATCCACATAACTTACATGGTTACTCTGGAAAAATTAGCCCCACTAAAATAGATGTAGAACAAGAGCAGAAAAAAATTTGGTTTTTTCATTTTATCTACAAAAATTTTTCACGTGTATGTCTGAGGGGAAATTCTATTTCGTAAGACCATTAAAAATTTTTAAAGAATATGCCTCCTCTGAAAAATAGTAAGGGGAAAAAACCCCAATAACCTGCAACTTGGGGTCGAGGAATTCCCCCCCCAAGGTTGGGTCCAGTAAAGTCATCCCAAACTGACCAGTACTGTGATTTGTATAATCACCCTGGGGGGGAGTGGCCCCTGATCACCTATCTATGGTGGGATTTCACTCACAGGGTAAATGACAGTGCCTAATAGACTCGCCCCTTTGGGGATAATCTTGAAATTTAAACTTTCATCAATGGTACAAACTCACAGGGCTGAAATAAAGCAAAAGAAAGGGAAAGTACAGTAGTCTGTTTAAGAGGTCCTTAGTTATAAGGTGAAATATTCCATACTCTCACCACGTGCCGCTGTATTTTCTCTATTTCAAGATAAAGATTTTATTTCTTTGCAATGTTTACAATGTGTGATTACAATTTTGATTTGTTAAGTACAAAGAAATCCACTATCATGCTAGGGCATTTAGGGCAGACTGAACCTAATGCTTACAAACTACTTAATAATGTACTAGAGATTAGAGAGTAGATAATTTATATTATACATCGTTTTTCTTATTACAACAAAGGTAACTAGTGGTTTACAATAATTGAATTTATAGTTGAAATGAAGTATATAAAAAATTACAGTATTACAATTTAGCACAATTTACAATAATGAAATTGAAACAATTTTAAGTTTGAAGTAATGCTTAAATAATTGAGCAATCGTAAATTATTTAGGATTTTTTAGTTACTGGTAGGTGATAACGTATAGTGTTTGGTTAATTTTGGGTGATGAGGTGATTTCTAAAGTAGAGCCTTAAATTGATTTGCAGTCAGAGGCACATTTGTATGTCCAGGCCATGAATTCCAAATCTTTGGGCCCTTTACGTGCATAGCATTTTTGCATTGGGAGAGCTGAACATAAGGTATATCAAAGAGTGTTTTGTACCTTGTGTTATGCCTGTGTGTTCTGTTGTAGCTATCAAGGAGGAGTTTGAGAGTAGGATTAATAGTGGAGTATAATGTTCTGTATATGTAGTAGGCACAATAGTATGTGTGGATGTTTTGTATATTAAGCAAGTTCAGGCTCTTAAAAAGGGGTGGAGTGTGTTGCCTGGTTCAGGAATTGGTAATAAATCTCACAACAGCTTTTTGTTGGATTATTAAAGGTTTAAGGTGATTTGCTGTGGCTGAACTCCATTCACAAATACCAAAGGTGAGGTAAGGGTAGATGAGAGAGTGGTAAAGAGCGAGAAGTGCTGTTTGGGATACATAGTACCGTATCTTAGAAATGATGCCTACTATTTTGGAGACTTTCTTGGATATTTGCTGTATGTGGGTCTGAAATTTAAGATAGCAGTCAAGGTGGAGACCTAGAAATTTGCCCTCTGTGTCTTCAAATGGGGCAACCATTTATTGACATATTTAGCTGAACATTTGACGCTCTGTTTCCAAACAGCATGAAGTAGGTTTTGTCTATATTGAGAGCAAGTTTGTTGGTCGCCATCCAAGTAGATATTTTTAGTAGTTCGTTGTTTACAGTGTCTTAGCGTAATTGGGTTTGGGTGAGAGAAGACATAAGTAGTGTCATTTGCAAATAAAACGGGTTTAAGGAGTTTAGATGCGTTTAGGAGGTCATTGATGTAAATGAGAAAGAGAAGTGGGCCAAGGACACTACCCGGTGGGACTCCAACAAGAACAGGTTGTGCAGTGGAGCTAAAGCCGTTTGTGTATTCATACTACTAATAAAATATAAACTTTTTCTACAAGTACATGCACAAGGTATACAGGCCTAGCTGACATCAGTGACATATTAATATATAGAAAGCCTCTTGTTATGCAGAGCATTTTGGGCAAATTAGGTCAGTTTTGTCTCAGGATGCGACCCACACCAGTTGACTAACACCCAGGTACCCATTTTAAACTGATGGGTGAACAAGGACAGCAGGTGTCTTATGGAAACACATCCTAATGTTTTCCAGCCGTACCGGAGAGAACTCCGACCTCATTGTGTGAGCTGAGTGCGCTCGCGATCGAGCTACTGGTGTCTTTTGCTAAGATAAGATTTTAAGTAATCAATAGCGTCCTCTGACTCCGTAATGTTCAAGTTTTAGGTGTAATAGGTCATGGTCAACTGTATCAAATGCTTTTCGTTGGTCTATGAAAAGTCCCAGGGAATTTAATTTTTTCCGAGTGCAGTATATAGAAGTTCAAGCATATGTATAATTGCATCATTAGTAGTTTCTTCGGCCTAAATCCAAACTGGCAGAAACTGGGATACTAAGTAGGAGTAAACTTGCTTGTTTGATAGGTCTTTATTTATTCAATTCAGTTGGATCGCTTCCTTTGAGGATCGGGGTGACACATGCTGTCGTGAGTATGGATGGGAAGGTAGAAGATTCAATAGACTTGTTAAAAAGAGTTGCAATAATGGGTGACAACACATGAGAACTTTTTTATACATGAGTGGTGGTAAGTTATTTAGGTCTCCTGCCACGTACTTTAGTGTTTTGATGATGAGTGAGATTTCAGTAGGGTTTGTTGGGGCTAGAAATAGAGTATTTGGGTGGTAATCTGTGAGGTAGTCTTTTAGCTGAGTGTTTAAGTTTGGGATTTTGTTTGCTAGCTTTGTTCCTACGGTCGAGAAAAAGACATTAAGTTTGCTGGCAGTATCTGTTGGCTGGAAGAGAGGTTCTTCTGGTTTCGTTAAGTTAATAACTTTGTTTCGAGATAGTTTTTTAGATCTTAGAATTTCAGATAGGGTTTTCCAGGTCTTTTTCATATCCCCCTTTTATGTTATAGAATCTGTTTTCATAATACAGTCTTTTAGACCTCCTTATCGGATAAGTAAGTATTGGCGAGTAAACGTTTTGTCAGTTTCTTTGTTATTAGACCCATTCTGTATTGTTTTTCATATAGCTCTTTTTTATCAATGGATTTGAGGATGCTGTTTGCAAGCCAGGGCTGTTTAGTCTCTTTGTTGTGATATGCTATGTTTTTTATTGGACAATGCTTGTTACAGATTTTTTTTTTTTTTTTAATTTTTTTTGACATTCATCAATATCGAGGTTGACCGCTAGCTCACTACGCCAGTCGATCTTACTTAATGCTGAAATAAAGTTATTTACTGATGACTTGTCATGTAGTCGGAGTAAGTTATTACTTGTATCTTGAGGTAGTTTACATAAGTTGGTTATGAGAAAGGTGGGATAGTGATCTGTGGTGTTATCTGTGATTATGCCTGTTTTTAGTGGGGATATAGTGTCAGAACTCTGTGTTCCATATGTGGGACCCCTTGGGCCATATGTGAGACCCTCTGTGTCATAGCTGCCCTGTGTTAAAATCGTGGTTAAGAGGACGGGCTGCAAAAATTGAATTAAACGCATTTACTCTAGTAAATGTTAACTGTAGTGCGGCCGCCTAGTGCCATTCCATGTCATATCCGTTTTGCAGGCGTGCATATTTGCCCTGTAAATCTGCATTGCCATTTTCTGTCTACGAGATTTTCGACCGAGACCGATGCCATCAAAATTAGCCGATACTGGTACTTTTCCCACCTTTATTTCCGTATTTGGTCTATTCTCATTATTCTCCTTTCCAAATGGTTGTCATTCCCATTTGCTCTAATAAGTTTATTATGTGTATTTTGCACGCAAAACATTAAGTACTTATAATAACACACACAAAGTTAACATTAAAAGAATTAATTTATTCTTGTTATTGAAAATAAAATTATAAAATATATATGTTGTTATAGACAACTTACATAAGCAGGTTAGGTTAGATTTGATTAGGTTAAGCTTGGTTAGGCTATCTTTCATTTGGTTAGGTTAGACTAGATTAACGTGCTTTAGGCTACACAAACCTTTAAATTTATATTAATTACAGATAAGCGAATGCAGAACAAGTGATGACGATACGTAGGTCGTGTGGATTGTAAGTAGATAGTGAGTAAATCTGCAGGATTAACACTACTGGTGCCAAAGTATTATTATTATTATTATTATCAGCAGGAGCGCTAAACCCGCGGGGATTATACGGCGCCAGTGTGGGTGAGGGGATGGAAGACATTCAGGCTTAATTCATGGAATTGAAGCACAGATCCAGTTCCCTAGATCAAGAGCCCCTCACGAGCATCAAGGAACCTCCTTAGAGGGGTTTTAACGTCTAAGTACAGTAACATATAATGATCATTGACTGTTTAGTGGAAATTGGGAATATGTGACATTTTCCGAGTAGACAGTAAGTGAGTAGACCAGATGGACGCAAATGAAACAGGAATAGACCAAATAAGACCAATTGAAAAAAAAAGGGGGGAAATTTTGCCGTAGAGAAAGTGGAGAGTAGAGCAACTAGGCTAGTGTTCCAATACTCAAACTTATTAAGTATCATGCACAAATAACCCGCACATAGAAGAGAGGAGCTTACGACGACGTTTCGGTCCGACTTAGACCGTCGGACCGAAACGTCGTCGTAAGCTCCTCTCTTCTATGTGCGGGTTATTTGTGTATCGTTCCAGTTACGGTATTGTACCTTTTTTTGTTATTATAAAATATCAATTTCACAAATCATTCAAAGATTGTTATGTATGCCTCCCAGAATACATAAAGGGGATTACCAGTAGATCCCTGGCTGTCTTCAAAAGGGAACTGGACAGTCACCTAAATGTCAGTACCTGACCAGCCGGGCTGTGGTTCGTATGCTGCTTTACGTGCGGCCAACAATAACAGTCTGGTTGATCAGGCCTTGATCCACCACGAGGCCTGGTCACGGACCGGGCCACGGGGATGTTGACTCCCAGAATACCCTCCAGGTAAGCTCATGATGTTAAAACTTATAATCTCTGTGTTCAAACTGATGATGATCAACATCGTCACGTACATATTATGCTTGTAAATGTATTTAAATATATATATTTATTTATACCAACAGTTTTCGACATAATGCCAGCTATCTGCTTTATTGATTTATTATTATCGCTGTTTCTGGTACTACTGCCACTGTAGTTGTTGCTGTTGCTGCTAGTAATATTGTTGCTGTTGCTGCTTCTGTTGTTGGAAATAAATGGTATCAAATACCGACACAGTGGAAATATAAACACATATGCAGTATAATGTGATCCTTTATTGACAACGTTTCACCCACACAGTGGGCTTTTTCAAGTCACACACAGATCTGTGTGTGACTTGAAAAAGCCCACTGTGTGGGTGAAACGTTGTCAATAAAGGATCACATTATACTGCATATGTGTTTATATTTCCACTGCTTCTGCTGTTGTTGTTGTTGTTGTTGTTGTTGCTGCTGCTGCTGCTGCTGCTGCTGCTGCTGCTGCTGCTGCTGCTGCTGCTGCTGCTGCTGCTGCTGCTGCTGCTGCTGCTGCTGCTGCTGCTGCTGCTCCTGCTGCTGCTGCTCCTGTTGTTGCTGCTACTGCTGCTGTTGTTGCTGCTACTGCTGCAGCTGCTGTTGGTGCTGCTGCTGCTATTAATATTATTATTTTGTGATCTTGTGTGTGATGGATTACTAAAAAAAATAAAAATATTCATTGATATTTTGTCAGATTCTTTATTATTATTATTATTATTATTATTATTATTATTATTATTATTATTTCTTTCTTTCAACACACCGGCCGTATCCCACCGAGGCGGGGTGGCCCAAAAGGAAAAACGAAAGTTTCTCCTTTTACATTTAGTAATATATACAGGAGAAGAGGTTACTAGCCCCTTGCTCCTGGCATTTTAGTTGCCTCCTACAACACGCATGGCTTACGGAGGAAGAATTCTGTTCCACTTCCCCATGGAGGTAAGAGGAAATAAACAACAAGAACAAGAACTAGTAAGAAAATATTAGAAAACCCAGAGGGGTGTGTATATATATGCTTGTAAATGTATGTGTAGTGTGACCTAAGTGTAAGTAGAAGTAGCAAGACATACCTGAAATCTTGCACGTTTATGAGACAGAAAAATGGACACCGGCAATCCTACCATCATGTAAAACAATTACAGGCTTCCGGTTTACACTCACTTGGCAGGACGGTAGTGCTTCCCTGGGCGGTTGCTGTCTACCAACCTACTACCTACTACTATTATTATTATTATTATTATTATTATTATTATTATTATTATTATTATATACATTGTAGCCATAATCATCTAGGGTTCATCCAGCTCTTCAATACTGACTGGGGAAAACATTCAGAAAATTGGTGCAAGCTTATGGGTAGAAAAACGAATGGAATAAAACAAAGATGTGTGTGTTTGTTGAGGGACAAGCAATCGCCTGTCCAGTTACGGGTTAGGTGAGGGTCACCAAGAAGCAGGTCAACTATTTCCTGACGCGAATCTCAGTCACCTGGTGAGCCGCCACTGGTGCTTTTGGTCATCCGGCCAAGGCCTTCCACTGGCTTATCTGTCCGCCTCATTAAAAACTTTAAATTATTGTTCCTGTTACTGGCAAGACCCAGCAGTGCTTAACTTGGCTGATTGCGACCATGTCAAGCACATCTGGCTGACTACGACCACGTTAACCACACCTAACTGACTACGACCACGTCAACCACACCTGACTGGGGAAAATACTATATTTTCCGGAAATACGGTAATTTATAGGTAAATAGATGCTCTATATTGTATTTTTAAAAGAAATATGTTATCGAAAATGGGAAGCTTACGCCTACGCAGAAGGTCAGTCGCCATTTTTGTTTTTGAATTGAGTAACAGACATTAGTAATGGGAAGAATTTTTCGTGCTCTAGAGGGTAAATTTGGGCTGACACCTCTCAAATAGGAGCCTAAATTGTTGGATGTGCATTCCTGCATAACTTGAGATATCAGGCGACAAGACAGAACAACTCCAGGAACCTCAGATAAGCTGTCTAATTTATGTTTAAATTCTGGCCAGTAAATTGTTCATAAATGTAGGCAAAAGGGGAGGGTCCTGTACATGACACATTAATCTCAGTCAAATTGGTGAGTGTTAGGATTAAGATATATTCTCCTTCTGTTATATAAATGTGTTTATATATAATCATTTTTTAATTTAATATACAGTCCACAAATTTATATATTTACCAGTATTCCTGGTGATATATGTTTCATTTATAATTAATAGGTCCAGAGCAACTTGTGGATATGACAGTGGTAGATATCGAAGGGGACATTTTTGTGACCTATGTGTCCCAAATTCCTACTTGTCTATGTAACTCTGATAAATAATAATTATCTTTGTTATCATTTTCTGTTATGTACATAATGAGTTACATTCAGATAAATGTAATTTTCCACATTTAATTTGCCCATTGGTCCTTCTTGAACTGGAGGTAATTAGTGAAGTCATTAATTAGTTAATTACTTAATAATTACATGTGAAATGACAGAAGGAGGTGGATGTTAAATTCACAAATTTACTTAATGTGTAGTGGATTATAATTATTACAATATTAATTTGGATAAGTCAAGTGTGGCTAGGATTTATATTAATGTGTTTGTACAATATTAATTTGATAGACAATTCTGGCCAAGATTTATATCAGTGTATGTGTAATTGATAAGACAAGTGTGGCTAAAGATTATAATGTGTATAATATTAATTTTGCTATGCCAAATTCTGGCAAGGATTTATTTTAAATTTGTATAATATTAATTTTGATAAGTCAAGTCTGGCTAAGTTTATATTAATTTGTATAATACTAATTTGATAAAGACAATTCTGGCCAAGATTTATATCCGTGTATGTGTAATTGATAAGCCAAGTGTGGAAAATACTGTATATATTTTCCAGAAATTTAGTATTTATATGTAAATAGATGGCCATACTGTATTTAATAATATTTATGTCATAGAAAACAGAAAGCCTGCGTCTGCGCAGAAGGGACTCGCCATCTTGGTTTTGAATTTTGTACAAACGTTGGTGTACTGGGAAGAATTTTTCGTGCACTAGAGGTTAAAATTGTGTTGACACCTCTCAAATAGGAGGCAAAATTGGTGGATGTGCATTCCTGCATAACTTGAGATATCAGACGACTGGACAAGACAGCTCCAGGAACCTCAGATAAGCTCTCTAGATTTGTGTATAATTCTGGCCAGTGTTTTCATAAATTTAGTTAGTGAGGTTTTTCTGAGTATGATACAACTTAATATCCAGTCAAATTGGTGAGTGATATTAAGATATATTTTCCTTCTGTTATGTAATTGTGTATATATATATAACCATTTATTATTTTTAATATACAGTCCACAAATTTATATATTTACCAGTATTCGTGTATGTATATTTCATTTAATTAATAGGTCCAGAGCAACTTGTGTTTATGACAGTGGTAGGTATCGAAGGGGGACATTTTTTGCGACCTAGGTGTCTCAAATTCCTACTTGTCTATGTAACATTGATAAATAATAATTATCTTTGTTATCATTTTCTGTTATGTACATAATGAGTTACATTCAGATAAATGCAATTTTCCACACCAAGTGTTGCTAATTATATTAATGTGTATAATATTAATTTTGCTATGCCAAATTCTGGCAAGGATTTATATTAATTTGTATAATAATTCTGATAAGACAAGGCTGGCTAAAGGTTTGCATTAATGTACATTTAAAATTTATATAATTTTCTTACATGTAATTGCTAAGCTCAATTAGCTAGGATTTATTCAAAGGTAAGATGTACTATTTACCTTTATAAAGTGCATAATTTAGTACATAATCAGTGTTATTAAGTTGAATTTAATACATTACATCATGGCTGAAAATGAGGAAATTAATATAGAAGACAAACATATGGAATATAGAGCAAAGAAAGCATCATTGCAAGCTAGAAAGGGTCATGTAACCAAGGCATATAATAAATGTTTGGAATTAATGAATCAAGAAACTGTGAATACTGATGGTTTAAAATTGTATTTAGATGCTTTAGGTAATAGATACCTGGAGTTTACCTGGAGAGAGTTCCGGGGGTCAACGCCCCCGCGGCCCGGTCTGTGACCAGGCCTCCTGGTGGATCAGAGCCTGATCAACCAGGCTGTTGCTGCTGGCTGCACGCAAACCAATGTACGAGCCAGAGCCCGGCTGGTCAGGAACCAACTTTAGGTGCTTGTCCAGTGCTAGCTTGAAGACTGCCAGGGGTCTGTTGGTAATCCCCCTTATGTATGCTGGGAGGCAGTTGAACAGTCTCGGGCCCCTGACACTTATTGTATGGTCTCTTAACGTGCTAGTGACACCCCTGCTTTTCATTGGGGGGATGTTGCATCGTCTGCCAAGTCTTTTGCTTTCGTAGTGAGTGATTTTCGTGTGCAAGTTCGGTACTAGTCCCTCTAGGATTTTCCAGGTGTATATAATCATGTATCTCTCCCGCCTGCGTTCCAGGGAATACAGGTTCAGGAACCTCAAGCGCTCCAGTAAATTTAGGTGTTTTTTTCTCCGTTATGCGCGCCATGAAGGTTCTCTGTACATTTTCTAGGTCAGCAATTTCACCCGCCCTTTAAAAGGGGCGTTAGTGTGCGAATATTCCCGTAA